>VDFB02388635.1:0-82908 GCA_007258455.2 Sequoia sempervirens | reverse complement strand
GGCATCCTCTGCACTGTTCTTCGCCATTTGCATTCGTCATGGCTATTCAACCTTTGCTAGGGTCACAGGGACAGTCTTGGCTCGCTGTGTGCAATAGAAACAACAGAGGAAAGGGTTTTTAGTTGTGGGGAGAAGAAAAGAGAACCATATAGAGGAAAAACTACCTTAGGGTTTATGGAATGATGAACAAAGAATGTAATAAACAGAAGATAGGGTATAGGTTGTAACAAAGATAGTAAACAAAATCAATGAAATGGCCTGACTAGAGAAATGTGTTGTTTTATTGTATAAGCTGTGTGAATGTGAGTGAGTAACCAGCTATAGAAGCTTTTCTGTAGCCCCTGAAGCACTTGTATAGTTATCCTTGAGTATGTTGTATTGAGCTATAGTAGGGAATAAATAACTGTCATTAATTTCTATTGTCTCCATATTTTATGTTAAATAAATTTTATGTTGATATGAGGTTGGCTGCTAGTTTAGGCAGTTTTTAATTAAACCCCCTCAGCTAGACTATGTCAAGTAAGCAACTATATTTTTGTTGCTGCTGCAGAAGACGGCCCTGGAAATAACTTTGATACCACTTGTTCAGATTTTACCTACAAAGTATTAACAAACAAATGGATAACATATGAAAATGACACAACACTCAAAAAAAAGCTGCAAACATGCTTATATTGATAACAAGAATCACAGGCCACTTCGAGCAGGCAACTTCCTTCAGAGCAAAGCTCTATTACAAAATATTATTCCAAGATAATATTTGCTTTATTACAACATCAATATAAAGTGCTCATGAAGAGTGACTTGCAAGGTACAACCAATGTTAAATAAATCCACTTAATCTAATATTAACTAAATAACTATAGTATGACTATAACAATGCTCAAAATGCTTAGCACATGAGGGTCCTAACAGAAAGTATACGAGTAAAATAAAAAAAACCACTTAACATAACCCAACTAATTTTATAATAAAGTCTTACAAAAAGCTTTAGGTTCTTATCTTCCAACATAAACAAGTGTTTACTATTAAGCCTCAGATTCTAACACAAAAACCAATTTTATTTCCAAACAGTTTTGATAAAGAAGACAATCTTTGTTGTTCAATCAAGGCATATATGACATATCATGAAGATAGGCAAGAATGTATTCTGCTTAATGGGTATGCAGATTCACCATAGTGATATAGCCTAAGTTGCCCCTGCATAAATTAAAGAGGGTACTCACATGGCCATGGTTAGTTAAAAAGCATGCATGATCTACCACTCCATTCTATTAGCAGACAATATTCCTTGCTAGAGTAACCCAAGGCCCTGTGTGTGCAATCCACTAATGCACTCCATAATGTAGGTCGCACGTTTAAAACCAGAAGATACAGAGTTGTACACCTCAAAACAATCTAAGGTTATAGAAAAAACAATCCCCTTGTGGAATGTCGACATAAGGAGGGTATCATATACCAGATTGGTGTCTCACTTGGCAGTGAACTTAAAAACTACCTTTACCTACGTGAATGTCTTTTCAACTTTCCTCGGTTTTATTAATCAGCTATATCTGCACAATGTCCAAAAGGATATGTTGGTAGAGATGCGAGAGGGAGTCTCTTAAAGTGGAAGTAGTTAGCTGCAATAATTATCTCAGTTGGCAACATTAACATTGAAATATATGGCTCATCTAATAAAACATGGATGATTGCGGGCATTTTGCAAGGATTATATTCTGGGCAATAAAGTATCCTGAAATCAATACTCATACCGAGTGATATGAAAGCCTTTTGGTGCAGGCATTCTAATTTACAGTATCCCAGATCGTACATTCGTGAATTTTTGTTCCATTGCTGCATGAGGGTTTTGAACTTTTTCCATCGCTCCTCTTGTTGTATGGAGGTCCTCTATTTAACTTTCAATATCCACGAAAGAAAGTTCTACATTCAGGGAACTAGTTTTGTGGAAGTTTAAGTTTAGGAAAAGTCCAAAACAAGAGTACTTAATTGGAATTAGAACAAAATTGCAAGGATGACTCAATTTGTGTTGGTAGATCTATTAAGGAAAATAATTGTCTTGATATGAGAGGGAAATTTCAAATTATCTATGCTTCAAAAGTGAGTTTGGGTGGGCAGCAATGGAAGTGGTTATATATAATATAAGTCACAGATATTCAAAGTGGCTACCCAAATGTCCAAAGAAGCAAATATTTAAGCTTTTGTTTTTACAAGGAGAGGATGATGACCTTTAAATCTAGGCTCTCTATATAGTCATCTACACAGAGTGTGCGTGTGTGTCCCTGCAAGTATGCACGTGTATGCATGTGAAGTATTTCAAACCAACAAGTTATTCCAAATGCACTTTACCATCATTGTTCATCTCCCTGAGAATGATACCTAAAGCCTAAATTATGACATATAGAGTTGACAGAAATTCAACTGTATATGCAATCTGAATGACAGAATTATCCATTAACTTTGGATATACTTGTGACCATTAATAATTTTATTGTCTTTCTGAGTATTTTAAATACAACATACCAACAAGCCATGACAGACGGTGAAATCAAAAGAATCCAAGCATACCATTATAGGGTCTAGTCTGCCAATGTAAGGGCATTGATGCCTTGTACTTCATCTCTAGAATGAATTATGGTTGATTCAATCCTGCAGGTTCTTATTCTTCCAATCTAACATCCAATAAGTTAAAACATCCATTTTAAGACAACAAAATGCATAAGCCACGAAGGTATTCTGTTAAGACCCTAGCTAGAACCTAGTACAGAAGAAATCCTGCCAAATCAATATCCTCTACCCTGACACTTTGGAGCACAAGCATTTGCCATATCCTACTTCTCATGAATTATCTGTCTATAATATTTATTCAACCCCATAATCTCTGTTTTAAGGCATCTGATCATTATATTCCTTTATAAAGAGCAGGAAATTATACCTCTGTGAGTTTTATAGCAAATAAAGGCAGTGAAAAATGCTGCATCCAATTAATGGTCAATGTTCACCAAGGTCAAAGAAATGCTGTTACTTGGGATAACCCGCAAACAGTGTTTCTCAATTGACAGAATTTTCCCTGCCTGCCTATTCATGGTTGTGAGTAAATTCAATTTTGTTTTGTTAGGGAGCTTCTTAAACTAAGTCCCATAAGAGGCTACGCCACAGCACACAGCACCCACAAACTTCCTTTTCATACATTTCAGATCTAAGTGGAGACCATCTTGACTTGATCCAATTTGGAGGTGTGTCTAATCTCACAAAGCTGCAATAGTTCAAACAACTGCACCGCTACCTTGTATTTGCATTACCTTTAGGTGGGGCAAACAACAGCTTTGTGATCCCCCCTAGTGGTCATTATGAAAAAACGCCAATCTCAACAAGGAACCACACAAACCCCCCCGACTACTAAATCAATCTGACATGGATGCTACACAAAAGCTATTGAGGTTGAACATGTAAGGAGGTCCAAGCAGTGGTTCCTAAAGCTTATCTGGAATTTTTCATAGTGTTGGCACCCACTTGGTGCAGCGTGTGGTAGCATTTGCCATTGAGAAACAAAAACCATCCTAACCCACTTGAAGCAAAATTTTCTACACCGGCTTCCATAATCCCTCTAATATAAAATAAGCAGAAAAGAGAAACAGATAGCTTGGATTCATACCATATCAGAATAAAGTGGCCACATAGTGGAAGTTGGGTGCAAGTCTTGGCTGAATCTTGATGCAACAGTGAAATGGTTGAAAATTGCATAGCCATGACCATTTTCCTTATGTTTTGGGCCCACTTTGATAAGATTGTTCTTTATGCAATAACAAGTCTACAAGTATCATATTCTTGTGTTAATTCAGCTCATTACATCACCATATTCAAATTCCATCATCATTCACCCTCAAAGATTGGTCTCAATCCCTACATGCCCCATTTACTAGCCTGGCTTATATCCATGGGTGCAGACTTGACCCAAGTCATTTCTACAGTTGCAGATTTAATACTACAACTTTTAAAATTCAAAATTCAAACTTACACCTCACCGACCTTTTCACTGGCCATTGTGAGCCAACATAGCACACTTTGTAATCATGGACGAGCATTCATGAAAGCATCATAGCAGCATTACCAGAGCATTAATCAACATACATCATCCTAGGGGACTGACTGAAGAGAACATGACCCTCACAATTCACTAGATTCCCCAAAGGTATCTGTAAACACTGTCAGTCCTTACTCAGATTTAGACATCAAAAGATTGACACAAGCAAAATCTAACAGTCAGACTTTTTCCAGTTCATTTCTTCACGTACAGGTAGAGTTCCACATGTCACTTCACTTCCACAGGCACAGATCTGCACCAGAGCAGCTTAGAGTCAGTTTGCATATTCTGAAGTGTCATTTGATCAAGTCCTAGAACTCCAGCACCTTGGCAAAACAATTCTTGGCCTCTTCATTAACATTTTCCCATCTCCAGGATTCAACCAAGAACTGCATTTAAATTCACTTAATTTCTTCAGCATTTATTATTTTCAGGTCCCAGTTCATTTATCTAGGTTGATTATTTATTTATTGCTTTATTTGTTTAATTAGCCTATATAACTTATGCAGGGAGAATATTTTCCCTTACAAATAGATATCAAATTTTTGAAGTTTTCACAGCATTCTAATTCGCATATATTCATTTCTGGGCACACAAGGGAGAACTATTTATGCACACACAACAAACACTGAAAAGCAAACAGGGATACTTAGTGAAGCATTTTACCAGCCATTTTACTTATAACTGTAAATCCACAACAAAATACCAAACAAGGGTTCTTGGCAGGGCATTTTCTTTCATTTGACTTTATTAGCTTTACATAATCTCTCTCAAGCCCAGCCATAACACTTTGTATTGCATATTACATCCTTTCCCTATAATAACTACAATGGGAAGATCTAATTTTTAACTAGCCCAAAAAAAAGCTTGTGATGCCATAGAAAACATCATTAACAGGTTATTTCCCCAAGGAATTCAACACTGATCATTAGTCATTTACTTGTAAACCTAAATCCCTTAAACAGCCTAAAATGTGCATTCTTGTGGCATAGAATACACATTAACAGGCTATTTCCTTAAGGAAATTGTACACTAGTCTTTTTACGTGTAAACCTAAATCTCGTAGACAGCCCAGAAAGTGCATTCTTGCATTAAATAGGGTGTGACCAACTGACAGAGACGGAAAAAAACCCAAATTTTGACATAATTAAAATCCAAAAAAATCACTCATTAACGAAAAGGAAAATGCAAAAAAACTTTTAGAATTATGGGCAGTATATTGAATAAATCCTACCAGATCCTGTGCTTGTTTGGCAAGCAACACCTTTTCTGTAGAGAGGTTGAGTATATTCTCCTGATTGCCCTCAATATCTTTCCTCAGCTTCTCAATTGTTTCCTCCTGCTCAGGCGAGGCTTTATTCGAACTCTGGGAAGGCAAACTTAAGCATTGCCTTGTCTGCTCTCTAGTCTGATTCAGCATCACTGAATACAGAACACACGAGGCTTTCAATAACATGCACACACAGAATCCCCTCTAAAATTAACATATACACATTAAAAATAAAATAAAATACTATTTTTACACCATTAATCATTTGAAAGAATATATTGTTTAATTGTATTACTGTTCGATCGTTCGTCCAGCTCCCTCATTGTCGACAGAAGCCTCTGTATATCTGCCGGCAGTGTGCTAACATCTTCATTCAATTAATACAATTAGATTCAGTTAGAAAAAAATACAAATGAGAAAAATACAAACCACTATGCAAATCCTATTAAGATTGGATTTGTGTACTCTTCCTACACTCGAGATAGTCGTCGACATATACACCAGTCCGTGCAACTGCCATATCACATAGCCTTAAATGTTTTTCCTTTTTTCTCCCCTTCCAGGGTCACTGCTGTGACTTGCTGATTTTCGAGCTCTCGATCTGCTTCAGAGTTAGTTAGCGAATTCCGAACTCTACTGTTTGGTTCCGAAGTCTCGACTGTTTGGCGCAAATGCTTTACAAAAATATTTTCCCAGAGGTTCGTATACAACGCTCATTAGCACTATATAGTCTACAGTACGAGTTCAACAGGGATCGCTTGGGTGGTACCAGGTACTTACAAAAGGGTTCGTGGGCGATTTTGGGATATGGATATCCTGGTATGGAGTTCCTATGCCAAAGATTATTAAAACTAAGATAATTATTTGTGCATTTTTGAGTCTTTATCAAGGTATTAAGTCCAATAGATTTATAATATCAATTCTTAGACAATTTAAGATATTTACTCTTTCAAAATCCAAAAAATAATAGATACTAGGCCTACTTAGAATTAAAGTTAACAAGTTCATCATGTAAGTGTATTTTTCTTCTCTGAAGATTTGAGATATTTTCTAGTATTTGTATTCTATAAAATAGTAATATGAGTGGTTTCTCCCATATCTTATTGATATAAATTGAATGAAATTTAGATCTTTTTGTCTATTTTTACTCTTTTTTACTTTTTGAAAACACCAATGAAATGAAAGTATTTTTCCATTGCTTTTGTTGTTATTGAAGTTGAAATCTTTGTAATAAATTTTTGTCCTAAAATTTTAATGCTATTAATAATGTTTGTTTATTTGAGATGACATTAGTGTAATATATGGGATGTTGAGCAAATGTGTAAGGTGGAAAAAATGTTGTATTTATTGCATCTTTTAAAAATATCTAGATATGTTACTATCTCTTATAAGCCAAAAGAAATTGAGTAATTGTAGACATGATGGACACATAACTCACTGAAAACTATTCCTCCTCTCTCACACAATATTTTTTGTCCAATGAAATAATAATAATTTATTTAATTTTTAAATCAATTGCTTGTTGATGTTTACAAACAAATGGTTTTGATATTTTTTTATGGTTGTTTCAAAACTTAAAACCTTTTTTAAGTTAGTAAGTTGTATTGTATGCTCATAAAGAAGTTTCTATACAATATATTCATTTATCATAATACAAGAAATAATTGAATTGGAGGTTAACAAGCAATTTGTATGAAAATTATAGGGTGAGGAAAGCATGTATGCACTCTCTTGGACTTTCGATTTTTTGTTTGTTGGCAATAGTCAAGAGCAGCCAGGGATATCCTTATTTTTTTGCACACTCAACCACTACCTAGGCTTTATATGGGTACAAGTGGTACACTTCCTACTTATAATCTCATCATATTAAAATGTCACTATAATTTTATTACTATCCATATTCAACCATATTACACCTCATTTCTCAGTTACCCAGTTACTTTTACCTTCATGAGTAAATATGATGATAAATGTAAATCATGACTTTAATATGTTTGATAAGTGAATGAAATACTAAAATATGCATTGAGATGTTATTAATTTTGAAGGAATGATTATGTTTTATACTAATGAAAAATGTGATGAATGAATATTTATTGCAATGTGAATACATTAATGCTTTGATGATGTAAATGATTTATGATGTGAATATATTTCATGTGAATGACTAACTACCTTTGTGATGCACTAAGTTGGATGTAGGAAAGAGTCGAGCCCTCAGGTATGTGAGGGGGAATATCACTCAGGAGAAGAACCTAGTTTGATAACCCTTGATGAGCCTAATTGAGCACACAAACACTCACATCTAGTTTGGTCAAGTGGAGTCAAGTTGACTTGGGAAATGGTAAGTAACCTTCAGTCTTGTTTGTGCATGATCTGTGACTGGTTATGATCTTGTTCTATGGATGTTCTTGACTAGGGTTATGTGATTAAGTCTTTATGTTGAGAAGAAGTTCCTCTTCATGTATTCATATTTATGTGTTAATCGGTAAAGTATATACATAGAATGTATATGTGTACATCTCCTCAATAACCCATACATGTGAGTATATATGTGCATGAATACATGTAGGAAGACGTATCTACGCATGCTCATGAATGAATAACCCACATGCATGAGAGTATCGATTGGATAAATGCAACATATATATATATATGCACTCCATATATATACGTCGATCAATGAATATATGAGTAAATGTGTTTAAGTGTGGATATTAAAATAATGATATATATTAATGTATATGTATATAATTACGTTAATGTAAATGTATATACATATATATGTATATATATATAATTATTTTAATATATGTTTTTATATAAATATCGATTGGCAATTGATGCATTTAATAAACATGTGAATATGATCATATATATATATATATAATGTTTGACATATATTGAAAGTGTATTATATTAACATAAGCGCATAATTATAGCACTACATATATGAAAAGGATAGTGCATAATTATAGCGTTGAAATATGAAAAGGATAGCGCATTAATAGAGCGTTGCATATGTGAAATATAACCAAAACATAAAGTGTTGTGAGCAAAGCCCAAATATGAGAATAAGTCAATGAATTATAAGCAGTGTAACAAATAAAGGCATGGGTGAGTTTAATATGCTAACTTTGTCTTCAACCTTGCAAGAGAAGAGGGCATGTAGGTTGGATATGTGGCACCATGTTTCATGAAATCTGTAGCTAATAGAATTATGTTTTGAGCTTTTAAATGAATGCATAAGCAATGAGTAAGCATGTGACTTGGTCTTCAAACCACGAGTTGGACAAGTTGGTCGATATGCAATGCAATTGGGAAACAATAGCTTGCATTTCTGAGTTTGATTGTTGTTGTCACAAGGAAATGAGTGACTCATTCTTAAAATGAGAATCTGGTTGTGTATGTGTTTGTAGATCAATATTTTTAGTAGCCACCTCTCATTCCTTGAGCTTAGTCGATAGGGAGGTGGTGGATTTGCTAGCTTGTTTGTAGCCTTTGGATGCTCAGATTTTAGTATATATAGAGGTGCTCTCTCTACCATTTAGGGATGCCCTTTTGAAATCAGATTTATTTTTGTTATTATGTTGTGATTTTTTATGTAAGCAATATTTGAGAGTTTTGGTGAGAAAAGAGAGTTGTTGTGAGTTTGTGTTTATTTGAGTTTCTTTGAGAAGAGGCTAGAGCTTGGAGATTAGTTAAGCATTGAAGGAGTAGCATTCGTGGTTGTGGAGGTTGAGATTGGAAAGTAGCCTTATCAGCCAAATCTTTATATCGAGGCATGTTGATTTCTATGCCTCTATTGTTTATGTTTGAAAGGTTATTTGATTATAAATGCCTTTGTTTGGAATGGTTGCCTTTAGGAATGCTTGATATGCTTGTTCTTACGAACATAGTTATTTCCTAGTATGAAATATTCTTGTGTGATTCTTGATTGAGTCTCAAATTAGTGAAACCCTCTTATTTGGAATATACACATATTCTATATATTGGAATTTGAGTGGCCATGTTATTATTATGAACTATACTAAGTTTGATAAAACTATAAGTTGAATAAGTTGTGAAGTATGGAAACTTTTATTCCATTGAGGTGTTATCTTGAAATTGGTAGCTTATGATGTTGGGTACAAACCTTTGTGGATAATAAAGATAGTAATACAATGGGAATGGTGGCATGATAGACATGTCATCATTGATAGGTTGTGATGTTATGCAAACCATATTGATAGGCTATACTTGAATGATTATTCATATCTCCTTGAAAGTAGGAAGAGAGTCTTTTCCCTAGGGTTAGGGTGTATACTTGATGGTTATATCATTATTCAACAATAGGGTTGATAAAATGTATTTTATGATTATTTATTTTCTTATTTTTTGATTACTTAAGAGTTTATTCCTATTCACAAAATTCTAGAAGAGGACTCATGTTCCAACTGTAGACATCCAAATTTGGACAATTAATTTATCCAAATTTATCACTTTTCGTCTAAACACCCTCTTATCCGAGTTAATTAAGTAATATTACTATTATTTAATTAATATCTTTAATTAAATAAAATCCCTAAGGTATTTAATTAATAATTAAATACCTTACCCTCCTTAATCCTCTTTTCATCAAATAAATTAAATAAATCCTCCTTAATTCCTCACATGTCATTTTCATCTAATCCTAATCCATTTCCTAATCTCTTCATTAAGGATGTGCACATGCCTAATCCTTGATTAGGATGTGTCACACCCTCCAACTTTTTTGCAAGTTGGCTTTTAATCCTAATTAGCCCCTAATTATCCTCTAATTACCGATTAATTAAGCCTAATCATTCTCCAAGGAATTTTTAATTCCTTTTTATTCTTCCTAGATTCCCCTCTTTTATATGTGAATTTTTAATTCACATTTCATCCTTCCAAGGCTTCTAGAACCTTGGACTTGTCACAATCTCCACATGTGACCAACCTTGGACTTGTCATAATCTCCACATGTGACCAACCTTGGACTTGTCACAATCTTCACATGTGACCAAGTCCCACCTTTTTGGAGCCCACCTTTTATCCTCTAGGCCATCCTATGAATGTGAATTTTTAATTCACATTTATATCCCCAACCACCTTTCCTTTTCCCATGTAGATTTTGAGGAATTCCAAAATTCCTCAAATGTCCCTTTCACTCCCACTTGGGGACAAGAAATCCCTTTTTGTGGAAATCCTCTCATCCCCAAGGTGCATGTCCTTTTCCACCTCATGTACCTTTTTTGACAACTCATCTCCACCTCATATCCTCTTGTCCACTCTTTCCACATGTCAAGATGTGAGGGCTTGTGGGTTCTCAACCCACCATAGCCCTTCATCTTGACCTTGTTGGATCAATCTTGACCCTTGAATTCTCTAGAGAATTCAAAATCTCCTATAAATACCCCCTCCTCAAGGGCATTTGAAGAACACTTTCATTTTGAGCACCCTTATGCTGCTAATTTGCCTTCTCAACACTTTGCACTCTCATAACTACATGCTGTCCATTTGAATCCTCAAGCCTTTTTCAATCATTCAACCATCTTTGTTCATCATTTTGCATATTGAAGCTTGCATTTTAGTCACTCTATCCATCATCTAAGGAGCACACAACCAATCTGAGCAAGGGCCAATCAAAGAGGTATCAACAACAAGGGAGGTAAAAGTGTTTGTGTTTTATCTTATTTGCATTCCTTTTCGTTGAACCACTCTTTTGGCTAATCTTGAGGTGTCCTTGGTATTTTGTTATTCTTGCATTCTTAGTTAGATTTGCACATTTAGAGCAGTAGAAATTCCAAGGTATACACCAACAACCCGAATCCGTATAGAGAAGAGGACTTGTGGGTGCAGAAGCACGAACTCCTCTTAGGCTAATGTCCTCCAAATTATATACAAACGTAATGAACATTGTAAACATGTGAATATTTGAGGTATATTGAAAGAGAGGTTTTATTATTTGTTTATGATCACTTGATAGTTACATCACTTTTGATTGAAGCCCTAGGTTGGGAATAACCTATTTGGTTGGGAACTGTTTACTTGATTATTGAATGAAGAAAATAGGTTGGGATTAACCTATATGATCTGATTGATCATTTGATTGCTTGTTATATCTTTTATTGAGTCATTTATTGATGAGATTTTACTCTTGAATGGATTCATTTATTGAAGAGATTTTACTCTTGAATGGAGTCATTTATTGGTGAGATTATACTTTTGAATGAGGTCATTTATTGATGAGATCATACTTTTGAAATGAAGGCACTAAATGTTGTGATCATACTTTTTGAAATGGAGTCATTTAATATTGTGACATTATGATTACTCGAGTGGTTGATTAGGTTATTCTTGGGGTTAGATAATCCATGGGAAAGGGAGTAACCTAGTTAGTCACTAGTATGTGTGCATGTATGGTTAGCATGGTTGTTCCCATGGTTAGGGTAATCTATGGGAAAGAAAGTAACCCTTATGGACAGTTTACTATGTCATCACCTTAGAGTGAATGTACATTATTTTTATGATCAATACCAAATTGAGCTAAAGAGTGGGTAGACAGATGACTTGCACTCAAAGTACTCGGTGTTGAATTTTTTGGCCAAAGTAGTGTAAGTAGCCACTGTTTACACTGCTTGTTCACTATGATCCATGATTGCATTCTAGGCAGGGAAGTTATACATGTAGGTTGTAGCCAATGTATGGTAGCTCTAGATATGTAGGATACAACACTATGCTCAAGAAGGCCAAGATTATGAGGTTACCAAACCAATCTCTTCATAGACTTGGGTAGGGCCATCTTACCAATTAGGTAGATGTGCGGGGGACTGCGGTAAGTCTGTGGTTGGTGGAAAAGCGTTTGAGTGATGCTCTCCCTCATATAGTTGGTGGCTAGGATTTGAGGATGTATGCGTCAGTATTAGGGACAACTAGAATGTATGCACCAGTGACGAGGACATCTAGAATGCATGCACCAATGCTAGGGACATCTAGGATATATGCCCAAGTAGGGACATTTGGACCATTTGTATATTTATTTCATTAAGCTCATGGAAGCTATGTATGTAAACATGTAACTCTATTCTTATTGGGAATTGTAATTGGTAAAATGTTATCATTACATGGGATTATGTAATCATTAATCATTACTTGGAATTATGTAATGTACTTTATGAAAGTGCAAGGAAATTTGAAATGGGTTTAATTTTGAATATTCATCTTTTATTATTGAAATGTAATGGGAGTTTGGAATGGGATTATTCCAAATGTGCATCTTTATATTGAATTAGAAAAGAAAAAATTTATTGATATATTTTGCAAGCATATGTTATTCACATATGGGTTAAAACATGGTAAATTCTTTGGGTTAAACACTGGGTATGTTACAAACCAACACCTAAATCTTCTTCTTCTTCTCTTTCTAGTGATATGAGCACATGATATGAGGCATATTGCTTGATCCTAATCTATTAGTACTACTTGTTCTCTTGGTCCAAAGCATTTTATCTAAGGAGATTTTGTTGTCATCCTCTAACAAACTTAACTTGTTCATATCAAGAAAATCATACTCTTATGAGTTTCTCTATCAAATAAACATTATTTCTTTACAAACCCACAATTGGCTATGTGATTTGGCACCTATATGTTAATTAATCCATTTAGATAAATAGGATTATTTTCTAACAACAAATTAGAAAAGGTCACCATTGTTGCTTCTTGCACTAAATTCAAGTTTTCTACTGAGGATAAAAATAGATTCCAATTATTAAACTACAAAATTGTACATGATTGTAAGGTATGGTATGAAAGGCCAACATCCTAGAGAAGCATCACTTGAAGAAAAAATAATGCTTTTTTTATTTGCATGCTTCTAATTTTCAATGAGTAGTTGCTTCCACAATTCATAATATTTTGTGTATTGCTTATTTTTCTAGTTGTATAATTATGTTTGACAAACTTTAAAAGCTTGTGCATTTTAATCTAGTATTGAAAGAGTTATGACCCTCTATTTTAACAATAAACTAGGTATTATTTATGTAAGTGGGCTTTTAGATACTATGTGTAAGATAATTGACTTTGTGTTAAGATTGTTAACAAAATGGGATTTAATATCATGTTGGTGTTGTAGAGCAGCAATATCTAGTGTTTTAGAGTAGCAATATTTATATGAAGATTATTCTTGCAAAGATTTTGGCTTTGAAATTAGAGTGTTGTCATATGGAGCCTAATCAGATTTAGAGGTTAAATTTTCCTCGCCTTTGTCAACACATTTTCTCCCCAAATCAATTAACAGGGGAATACAAGGGGGGGGGGAATTGACCATATTTTAATAAAGGAATTTGTTGTCTATTCATATTTAAACATAGTTGTAAACAGTTGAAAAACTACTTAGTATTTAAATAGTTATTGTTGCACGAAGTGAATTCCAACAGCTAGGTTGAAATGTCCATAGTTGCACACATGTGGGAAGGCAATTAGCTACATGAGTTTTAGTTTTCTTGTTGTAGGGCATGTGCGCAAAAGTGAGAAAAAGGTCATGAGTTTGTGACTAAAAAATGTAGGTCTGTGTCTTGGGCGCACGAAGCAAAGTGCATGATAAAACAGTGCAGTGAAAACAATTGAATTTGTTGCTGCAAGTTGTAACTATTGCTGCAAGTAATTGTAATATCATTTGTTGGAATTTAATAATAAATTTGAACTCTGTTGGTGGACATAACCTGAGTTTTGGTAAACCACATTAAAGGATTTGTTGTCTTTCACTATTTTATGTGTTTTAATTCCTTTGTTTAATTGTTTTTTATTAGGGGTAAAAAATGGGTTTTGATGGGGCTCAAAACCCAGTACAAAACAATTTTGAAGGGAATAGTCAAACTATCAAAGAAAAGCAAGCTGCAAATAATATAAACCAAAAACCATCAACAACCCCACAACAACCTCTAAAAGATTAACATGACTACACATGCTGCAACTTACAAACAAGCTAGGGCCGGAACCCTTTAACAACCTGGTTTTAACTAAGACTAGAAACCCATTAGATACACAAAGATCACGCCTTCATCAGCTAGGCATCAACAAACCAAATGCTCATGGAAGACACCGCTAAGCCAATAAAGAAAACTTGATTAATGGTGTAAAACACCATAAAAAACTCCTAAACAAAAACTCTAGCATCTCCAACAACCCCACCTCAATAGGGGGGATGGAGAGCACAACGAACCACTAGACACATAGCCATTGATCAAACTAAGAAACCACCTCCAAAACCACCTCAATAGGAAGGATCTCCCCTCGATTGGAGAGAATGTTATGGCCACCAAGTCCACTACCACCTGGAGACTCCAACAACCTCAACCTCCACCTCCATAGGAGAAGCATCCACCTCAACAAGATCAGCAACTAAGGAATTCAAAGACAAACACCTCCCAACTCCACCTCCATAGGAGCAAAATCCAGCTCCATAGGATTCAAGAAGAGGACTAGCGTAGCAGCAAATCAAGTACCCATACCACCCAATGGCAAAACCTAGTAAGAGGCCAACCCCCACAAACAACAAGCATCAAAAGAAAACCATTGATCCTGAAGGGGCTCAGCCCACTGGGACAAAGCGAGAAACTTAGAATACCACCTAGCCTTCAACAAAAGAGGAGAATCTAGAGAATCTAAAACATCCATGGACAACTCCAATAGCAAAAACTCTTTCAAACCACTTTGCTTCAACACACAGGAAGCATAAACAAACTACAAAACTACACAAGCAAACAAAGGCTATGAGCCACAGAGGTAACCAAAGAGTAGAGTCAGGCACAAGAGCCCAGAAAAGAAAGAAAAGGGAAAGAGTGCAAAACCATGAAGCATAAACAAACTACAAAACCACACAAGCAAACAAAAGCTACGAGCCACAAAGGTAACCAAATAGCAGAGTCAGGCACGAGAGCCTAGAAAACAAAGAAAAGGGAAAGAGTGCAAAACCATGAAGCTCGCCATTTGACACACCCAGGTCTGAGAGAATGAAAACTCCCACCACATACAACCCCATCACAAACCACCCACACACCACACCCAGTGCTAAGAAAACCACCGAAAAACCTAGAGGCAAAGCCTGTATCCCACAGGGGAAACCAAAGAGTAGAGCCAGGCGAGGGAGACCAAACAACAAGGAGAGGGGCAGGAGAGCAAAAACATGAAGAACACCATCCAACCCTAAAATGGTCTAAAAGAATGTAGACTCCTACCATAAACAACCCTAGCACATTCCACCCACAAGCCACACCCAACACCCAAAAAACCACCCAGAAACCCAAATCATGATCCACAACAAAAGAAAGCCCCAGAGAATGAGACCCAACAAAGCAAGGCCCAAATAGAAGAGTGCTTCACACAAGAAGAGGCTTGAAGCAACCAAAACCCTCACCCACAGCCACAGGAAGAGAGGGAAATGGCACCACAAACAACAACAGGGAAAACCACTAGCAAAGCCAAGACCAAGCATGCTTGGGAGAGGAGCCACAAAAAACCCACACCCTGAGCTGCAGAAAGGAATGCACCATAAGCTGAAAGACCACAACCTAGCATAGGAGGAAGGCCAACAAAGCCAAGGGAACTGCCCACCACCATCTCCCTCCTCATCCACATCGCCCCCATCCTCAGATTTCAAACGAAGCCCTCTATAGCATCTCTCGCCCAACAACACCATTGCCAGTTAAAGTTTTTTTATTCCATAGAGATGTTAATCAAGGTTATGACAATAATTATTTTAACCATTTTGTTTTCCTTTGTTTAATTGTTGTTATTTGCATTTAATTGGTATTAATCTTCTTATAATTCCTAACATAGAGGAAAATAATCATGAACTCCACTAGCTAAGGATAGGTCGAGCCTTTCCGATTTGGGTCTAACTCTACTACAAATATTTATCTAAAAATCTAACTTGAAAAGGCTAAGCAGAAGCTCCCAACATGTGTCATGACTAGGCTTATTCTTATCATGGTGTGGAGGAAACAGATTCATAATCCACTTATTATAGTCCCATAGGCCTTGTCTAGGTAATAGACTCATTCAACTCTACTACCACATAGTTTTAATAAATCACAAATTGAATTCGTTTAGTCCCAATATTTAACTGACCTTACTAATGGCTTGCTTCAATTTTATTTGTGTTTGTAGATGACATATTGCAATGCCAAGGATGTTAGGGGTCAATAGAAATCTTGTTGGATTTAAATCTAAGCATTATCATGTTTAGTCTACATAGCTTTTGTTTACTAACACTATAGAAAATAAATTATTACATTCCCTTTTTAGGGTTAAGATTTCAAATGTTACCATATTCAAGAAAGTCGATGTTTATAATAATATTTATTTTAATATCACCTCACCTAAACTCAAGTTTGATCTTTTGGTGGGAGTTTAGAATTACAAGAAAAAATATTGTATTATATGTCAAGCAATCTAAAAAACCTTCACTTAGGGAAGACTATAATAATTGAAGAGAATCTCAAGTCATCAAATCCAAATCTTGTAAAATAAGTTTCTAGTAGGAGATTCATCAAATGTTACATATCTAGTACATCTTAGAGACATAGAAAAGATTAATAGCTAAAACAAATTTGAACATTATTTTCTTGCAATGAAATGATAGTAGATATTGAGCTCACTTAAGTAAGTCAAGAGTATTGTAGTGAATTGATTGATACATAATTGTTATTTTCCATCACAATAAAATAAACTCATTATTGTTAGTATTCAAATAAAATGAAGATGTAGAAACAATAACTAAACAAATTGTATAATTAATTTTTAAATCACACAATAGTCATGATAGTCTCATAATAATATTAAACATCTAATACTAAAGTGGTCCACATAATAATGTTAAAAATGGAGGTAATTATGTAGCTTTAAAACTTTTAAAACTTTTAAAACTTTAAAACTGTAGATCTAAATAAGTGTTCTTTGTTACAAATTCTTTGCAGATGATTATATGTTTAGATTCATTTTACCATTTATAGAAATAGACAGAAGATTGTAGAAGAATAAGACCAGAAGATAGAAGTGACACAACATATACCATGGAGAAACCCTTTCGGGAAAAAACTCCACCACTAGAATCAATAGTGCTTGTATTATTTAACCTTAGAACAAGATTACAATAATCCTTTATCAATCCTTGCTTGAGATGATTCTTTTTCCTTCAACAATTATTCTTCACAACCTGCAATAAAATCTGATAAACTCTCTTCAACTTGCTGCAATAAATAGACAATAATGAGCCTTGTAAACTCCAAAAAGTTTACAATTACAAAGCACAATGCTTATCTCACAAAATCCACACCTATCCTTTGCAAGTAGAGTTCTACCATGAAGAACAATGTTAAAACAAGTGCTTCATCCATTTGGGCGTCCCAAACTGAATTCATAACTCAATGTTGATTTCAAAGATATCTTCTAAGCTTATCCTCAAAGTTGGTGCCCAAGAATGGGCCCACTTAACTCAACGTTATAAAATATCTTATCATGCAAAAGTGTTAACTCCAAGATGTCAAATTGGGCACCCAAGGTGGGTCCAAGTCAATCTTTGTTAACTAAAACATATCTCTCCACCATTCATGCAAATATCATGCATGATTGATCATCCCCTCTTAACTAAATGTATCACCTGTTATCTATCATGCAACTCAATTCATTAGTCATGCATTCCAAGTCAATTGAAGTCAACTAGCGTTCAACTAAAATTAGCTAGATGCAACTAAAGATAACTGAACCATAACTAAACTCAACTCAACTGATACTGAACTGAACTGAACTGATCTAAACTAAACTGAACTGAACTCCATGCATGTAAACATCAATCCCTAACTTCTAGGATCTTTACATGCATTACTAAAGTGTTATTGTTATTTTTTACTCCAAACAGTTAACTTAACTCAAGGTGGGTTCCACCTTCCATGTGGGTGCCCCATGTGCTCTTTTTTTGTAGGAGTTCTTCATGGGCGTCCACACATGTTCCTACCATTTAGAATTAATTACAAATGCCAATTTACATGTTCATTTCATTTGAATTTAATCTCTTCCTAATCTTAGTGTTTGGGGAACACTTTCCAAGGACTTAGGAGATACATGAAATAATGTTTAGGATTGCAATTAAATGGCATCCTATTCCCAACATTCTCCCACTTGACATTATACATTACAATTATTCTAAACAAGGAATCATTATTATAAATCAAGTATAGGACTCAAGGCCAATGGCCTTCCTGCACCAACTCATCAATCCATGCCAACTTAAAATGTAACCTGCATAATCATGAAGCTTCCAAGCAAATGATTAATACTCAAAACCAAGAGAACTTATTTGTAGGAACTGGTTTCATAAGATAATCTACAACATTAATTAAAGTGTCAAATTTATCAATTAATACCTTCCCACTCACAACCATTTCTTGCACAATGTGATATTGAACATCAACATGCTTAGTACGAGCATGATACATAGGATTTTTGGCTAAACACATAGCACTCTGACTATCACATTCAAGTTTAACTTACTTGCAATTAAAACCAATACCTTTTCCAAGTCTCTGTAACCAAACTGCCTCTTTAGAGGCATGTGAAACCGTCGAGTGTGTTGAACTCACGTCCAACCAAGGTGTAGGCTTCTTGGTCTTTACTGTTGAAAAATATTTTCTTATAAGTAACCATTCCAACATATATCTCTTACCATAAGAGAACTCAAGCCTCACCTATTTCTCCAAGTATCCACGAGGACTTGTAACTAACCAATCCATGCCAAACTCCAAATGCAACATAGCACTATCATGAAGTAATCAAGCAAACGATTAATGTACCCAATACTTAAGAGAACTACACAAGATCAATGTCAAAGCTCCAATTATGAATCAAAAACATAAACATGACAACATGATGCACAACCATCTCCTACTAGGAGATCACATGCACCATAACATATATACATCCTGGTCTCAAGAGAACAAGTACCATGCTAAACTCTAAATGCATATCAATAGTAAACTATGACATAATAGCAACCACTCTAAACCAAGAAAAAACATATCCCCAATCACATGAAGATAACCTTACCAACGATGCATCCATGTCTCTTCCAACAACTCCCATTGAACCATGGTAAGAGTTACACATGGCATCATGACTACCATCCTCCTCATGAAGATCACTCTTTAACATCAAGCAAAGAGTCATCACTAACATTTTTACATGAAATGATCAATGCATGATTACCGTCATCTGAGGATTCCTCTGTAGAAGAATCATAACTCTTTTTCTTGTTCTTACAATCCTTCTTCACATGTCCTGATTTACCACAGTTCCAACACTTTACCTTACTCTGTCCTTCTGACTTACCCTTCCCTTCCTTGTCTTTCTTAGGTTCCTTTTTCTCGGGTTTACCTTTTACAAACAAGGCATCTTGGATTTTTGTTTTAGACTTCCTCCTCATCTCCTCTTATAAGAGAGTAGGAATTATATTGTCCATCTTCAGATGTGCACCACTACCACTAATAGCAACAATTAGATTTTCCCAAGATTCTGGTAAAGAACAAAGTAACAAAATGCATTTATCTTCATCTTCTAGCTTTACATCTACAGGTGCTAACTGACTTAGAATCAAATTAAAAGCATTCAAATGATTTGCAACAGAATCACCATCTTTCATCTTTAAAGAATACAACTATCTTTTTAGATACAACTTATTAGTAAGACTTTTAGTTTGATAAATATCACCTATTCTCTTCCACAATTTATATGCAGTAGTTTCTTTTGAAACATTCAAGAGAACAACATCAACAAGACATAATCTTATGGTCCCTCTTGCCTTCTTATCAAGCTTAGCCCAATCCTCATTTGACATCGTTGTAGGTGACTTTGTCTCATTGGCAACAACTAACCACTGATCTCTCTCTTCAAGGAGATCCTCCATTTTTAGTTTCCACATCTCATAATTAGACCTATTGAATCTTTCAATATCTAAACAAGAATTAAAACTCATTGTAACAAACTTATTTTCCAAAATCAACAATAACACAATAGTAAAAGCTCCCACTACAGCCAAAAACCTTCAAACTTTTAAGAAAAAGGCATCCCAAACTCTACCCCAACCATTAGCTCTAATGCCAAATGTTGAAAATGGAGGTAATTATGTAGCTTTAAAACTTTTATATTGTAGATCTAAATAAGTTTTCTTTGTTACAAATTCTTTGTAGATGATTATCTGTTTAGATTCATTTTACCATTTGTAGAAATAGACAAAAGATTGTAGAAGAATAAGACTAGAAGATAGAAGTGACACAACATATACCGTGGAGAAACCCTTTCAGGAAAAAACATCACCAGAATCAATAGTGCTTGTATTATTTAACCTTAGAACAAGATTACAATAATTCTTTATCAATCCTTGCTTGAGATGCTTCTTTTGCCTTCAACAATTATTCTTCACAGCCTACAATAAAATATGATAAACTCTCTTCAACTTGCTGCAATAAATAGACAATAATGAGCCTTGTAAACTCCAAAAAGTTTACAATTACAAAGCATAATGCTTATCTCACAAAACCCATGCCTATCCTTTGCAAGTAGATTTCTACTGTGAAGAACAATGTTAACACAAGTGCTTCATCCATTTGGGCATCCCAAACTGAAGTCATAACTCAACGTTGATTCTGAAGATATCTTCTATGCTTATCCTCAAAGTTGGCACCCAAGAATGGGCCCACTTAACTCAGCCTTATAAAATATCTTATCATGCAAAAGTGTTAACTCCAAGATGCCAACTTGGGCGCCCAAGGTGGGTCCAAGTCAATCTCTATTAACTGAAACATATCTCTCCACTATTCATGCAAATATCATGCATGATTGATCATCCCCTCTTAACTGAATGTATCACCTATTATCTGTCATGCAACTCAAGTCATTAGTCATGCATTCCAAGTCAACTGAAGTCAGCTAGCATTCAACCAGAACTAGCTACATGCAATTGAAGATAATTGAACCATAATTGAACTCAATTAATACTAAACTGAACTCCATGCATGTAAACATCAATCCCTAAATTCTAGGATCTTTACATGCATTACTGAAGTGTTATCTTTTACTCCAAATAGTTAACTTAACTCAAGGTGGGTTCCACCTTCCATGTGGGTGCCTCATGTGCTCCTATTTTGTAGGAGATCTTCATGGGTGTCCCCACATGTTCCTATTATAATTTAGAATTAATTACAAATGTCAATTTACATGCTCATTTCATTCGAATTTAATCTCTTTCTAATCTTAGTGTTTGGGGAACACTTTCCAAGGACTTAGGAGATACATGAAATAATGTTTAGGATTGCAATTAAATGGCATCCTATTCCCAACAAATAAAACACACATTCAATACTCTTAAACTATCCACACTCATATTTTAAGCACTATTAATGTTAATGATTTTAACATCCCCCATTGTTGACAACATCAAGATGAACTTTTGATGCTTTCACCCATGCTCAAACTCATAGTAAATGAAAACATAAGGTCATATCTATAAAATTATGAACATTTGGGGGATGACCTTGTAATGCAACAGTCGTTGCAAGGAAGTTGCATCACTACCACAGGAGTTCAAATCCCACAAGTTGTTGGTTGGAAGTTCGTTGGTTGGTGTAGGTTGATGGAGGATGGGATGCTTTGTGTTTCCAATAGTGATGGCAGACAATGCAAAGAGATCGACAGTGGTGTGATTAGAGATGACTATAGTGTTTTAAGGTGCGAGTCAATGAGAGAAGAAAAGTGGAGGGCTAGGTTGTATCAAAGGAGAGGAGTTGGAGGAGTGGAGATCACAGGGAGGTTGCAAATGATAGTAGAAGGTGTCCCAGTAGACAGCTGCAGGAGGTGAAAGGATGCAGGGAGGAGATAGGAGAGGAGTTGAAGAAAAGGAAAGAGAAAGGAGGTGTGGCAGGAGCATAAGGTGCGGAGATGTAGGAGATGAAGGAGAGGAAGAGAGGTGGAGAGGTGGAGTAGGAGTAAGCGATGAGGGGGAGTAGGATTTGGAGGAGAGAAAGTGAGGAGGGGAAAAGAGAGAAGTAGGAGAAGGCTGGGAGAAGCATGGAGAAAGGATAAAGGAAGACAAAGGACAAGGTGTAGGGGTGAGCTAGAGGGGAAGTGTCAAAGGGGAGAGAGAGGAGAAGACGAGGGTAGGAGGTGGAGGAGAAGGTGGTGAAGGAGGAGAAAAAGGGAGAAGAGGAGGAAGAAGAGGAGGAAGAGAATCAAGGAGGAGATGAGAAGGAAATGAAGAAGGAAGAGGAGAGGAGGATGAGAAGGAGAAAAAGGAGGGAGATAGGAGACGAATGACGGGGATGAGGTCCCCCGAATGTGGCCTCACTGTTTCATAACTCCAGTCAAAATTGTTCACCTATCAAAAAAAAATTATGAACATTTGATCAATTTAAAGAGGAATAAAAATCTTTAATTAGTTTGATTATTTTAATGCATTTTGTTAATGAATTTTATGGATACATTTTAGGCATTTGTTAGAAATAATATCAATTAGTTTAAAAAAAAATGACATGATTGAACTAAAAATAGTTAAATCACATTTTTATTGCACCTACTATGATTCTATCAAATGGCACAATGTCTGTTATTATCAATATTTCAACAATTCTTAGAAAACTATGTAGATGAGTTCTAACATTCATCTTTCCTTACACAAATTGATTTGAAATCATAATGATCAAGAAAATATATATTAATATTCATTGAAAAATAAAAAACAACATGAGAAACCTACACATTGAAGTAAACTTTTTTTGTTGTTTTTATATAAATTAATATTCATTAAAATATAAGAAACCACTAATTTTAAATGGATAGTAAATAATGTTTATTTAAAAATTAAAAAATAATAATAATGAAAGAGTACTAAATCTCTTGAGTTTTTGCCAAAATATCACATTATCCTCAATAAGTGTAACAAATCCTCGTGTGTATAGGTTTAAGGGATCCTAACATTTTGTGAGCTATATGTAACTCATAATTAATTAAAGGTTGAATTAAAATTATTCCTTTTCATTTTTATGCTAAATTATATAGAAAATAAGTGAACACATTGTATAATCTTACAAAAATAATAAACCATATTACACAACACAACCTAGTCTCGAACTAAGTTGTAGGACATAGTCTTATCCTAAGCAATTATATTTCAATTGCTTGAGATTTGTTTTATTTTCAAATTGCTAGAGATTTGTTTTATTGAATCAACTACTTTATGCATCGTGTTTTGTTGCACCTTTAATCCTACAATGTGCATAGGGGTGTAGGTAGACATCTTGTGGCAACCATAACACTTAATTAAGCTATATGATAGTCAATATAGTCTTATATAGGTAGTTAATTTTATCTAGGTGACATCCATGACATAATTAACATACATATAGGTGATAGAAGATGACTTATTATCAACATATTGTAAATTATGTTCTTATTAGAGACTTTTGGAGATTTCCCCCCTTAAATTTACTTATTAATCTCAATAAAACATTATTATTTATAACATATTTCCTATTATATTCTTCTCTTGTGAAAATGATTTTTTAGAAGCGGTGTAAGAGCATGATATTGGCATCTAAAAGGCAAGACATAGGTGTTTTTTTATTCAATTTTAGAGATTAGATTGTGAAGCACATGTGTCTCTCTCAATTTGTCAAAAAAAATAATTTTTGGAGGGTTGATAAAAGGACATATAAAATATAATATAATCTAGTTATGAAATCATTTGGAGTAGATTTGAGGTAATTATTGTAAATTTGCAATTTCTACCAAATTAACTCCTACGACTACAAAATGACAATATTTTTCTAAATTCCAGACATTTGAATAAGGGTACATTGATCCACCTATAACCTTGATTTGAATTCATTTCAATGATTCATTATGAGCCTATTATTGCAAAAAAAATTGTTCATAAATTTGCTCTATATGCTACAATTTTTGGATTTTTTTATATTTGTTTGCATTTTTTAAAAGCTAGGAAATATCATTAGGGGTTTTCTCTTTTTAATTTTAATTTTGTTGCAGATTTTTTTAATTGTTTGATCAAGGTTTGGTGAACAAAAATAACAACATTTTATATCATCAAGCCTCACCATGGCAATACCACAAACTAGATGTAGGGACAAGAATTTCTACACACTAGGAAATAATCTTAACAAAGAGCATATAGCCTTGGAGTTTGGATCATATGGGACTTTGATTATAACTCCCTCCATATTGGATGAAAAATGAGCTAGTAGGAAGAAGGTATGTGTATTATATAGTATGAATAAAAGGAGAAATGGTTAGCATCAAGTCTATAGTGAATCAATATTGGGAAAGGAAAATGACAAATCAAAGAATCAATCCAAAGATACCATTCTCACAACTATAAGAACAACTCCAAAAGCCACTTGATTAAGGCGGATCATTAAGACAATTGATCATGATCCAAATACTATCTTATATAGGATTTTGAAACTTGGTACCAAAGGTGGATATGTGTAAGTTTAATGGAAAGAATTGGCTGATTTGGATAAATCAAATAGATTTTTTTTGTATTATATATCAAATTCTAAGTGGGAAGAAAGTGAAAATGGTTTCCTTATAACTATAACTAGAGAAATTAATTTGGTATTGATGGTTATGCACTCAAAGGAAGAAAAAAGATCTCATTGTCACATGGTCAATTCTTATAGTGGTAAGAAGTTTATTTGGCACCATATTCAGGATATCATGGAGATACAAAGCTATTGGCTGATGTGAAGTCACTATATTTCTAGAAGGGAATGAAGAGAGATGTTGCAAGGTTTGTAGCAAGTTGTCTAAGAGTGCCAAAGGGTGAAGGTAGAATGTCATCATCATGTAGGACTGTTATATCCTCATGAAATTTGAGAAAGGAAGTGGTAAATCATTAGTATGGATGTACAAGGTCTTCCTATGTCAAAAGATAGGCATGATGCTATTATAGTAGCGGTGAACAAACCCACCACGATAACCCATTTCAAACCAAGAAATTTGATAAGTGGGGCACCAGTCATAGCTACAAATTCATGCAAGAAATGTTTTGGTTACATTGTGTTCTTGAAAAGGTTATCTCAAATAGAGATGCATGTGCAACATCAAGGTTTTAGTAAACCATATTCATCTCATTGAAAAAATAAATTAAATATGTTGGGTGAAAATTATGTAATCAGCTTTTCGATAGATTACACAACTAGGACTTCAGCCACAGCTATGTGAGATGTAAATCTCTCCTCTCGGAAAGGGGAGGTGCCCTTCTTACTACTGATAGAAGTGATAGTACAACAAACAAGTAATTACAAAATGTACACAATACTTACGAAGTGGGGGGTGTGTTACATTCATCCTTTTCTCTTTTTTTAGAGGAGATGGTTACAATGCTTCACTGTTGGAAGTTCTTAATTCTTAATAACTCTAAACTAACAATGAGCAGTAATGCCAATACCTCTATCTTGTCAAAGCAAAGCTTAGAGGTACCAGAAATAATTAATGATAAACTAGTAAAATAAAAGGGAAAGCTCATGAAGGCACAAAGTCGTTTCGTAGCTTAATCAATGGTGGATCTGTGAAAAGTGTGCCGTTTGTCACGTTAGAAGCACAAAGTCTTCTTAGACGCAGCAATTCCTCGAACAACATGAACAATTACAAGCGCAAAGTCTTGTAGATCATCCAACCAAATTATCAAAGAGCATGAACAATTACAAGCACAAAGTCTTGTAGATTATTCAACAATAATAGCCAAAACACAAATGAAAATCTAAATAATGGATGTAACAGAAAATTTACATAAATTACTTAGAGTCCTTCAAATTCCATCAGCTAATCACCACCAAATAAGATCAATTCATAAGATTATCGAATCCAACACAAAGTCTGGCTTGCAATCTTCTTCTTTATTGATCGAATTTCATTCACAAAGCATGAACACAAAGTTTCAAAATTTTGCTTCAAAAAGGGCAGCACTTCATTGCAAAATACTAAAGGATAAACTTTACAATAGAAATCCCTCACATTATATAGAAAGAGGGATGAGCAAAAATAGGAATCTAATTGAGAAAATCAAGGAAAGTTAGGTGAGCGATTCAAGGAGATCTCACCTAACTTTGACCAAAGTCAAAGTGTAATTTGTTTTCAAAAGATTACATCTTCGAACTTGGTGCAATTAAAATTTACAAAAAGACATAAAATGTCAGGAAATATTTACAAGATGCATAAAGGAATGTACCGGAAATGTATGACACTGGAGATCAGGAACCTTCTTCATGTTTCCTTGCTTTGGGTGTGGAAGTCTTCGTATTTCTTCCTGGTCTCCTGCACGAACTTCTCATCTGGACCAACGGTGTAATCCACAATGGTGTGAATTCTCGTGATCGATCTCATGGCAGATGAATGAACCTTCTTGCACCTTTCAAGATGTGTTTTCAGGTTATCCAATGTGAGCCTTGTATCACAAATGACGTTCAATGAGGCTTCTGAAAAGTTTGAATTGTCAATCAACTTCATGATGGCTTCTTTGAAGATTTGAGATATTTCTGTGGCTGGCAAGAAGATACGATTTTCTTCAAAAAGTTGACTTGGTAACTCCTTGATACCTTTTTCAAGAATAGCACGATGTCCTTCGACATCTTCCTGTACTTGGTGGAGATCTTCCATAAGAGATTGAATTACTTGAATTCGATGTTTCAAGGATTCTCTTACCTCAACGAACTTTTCTTTGTCAAGAATTACCTCGACTCCCACTAGTTTACTGAGCTTTACCTGCTTCATCTCTGACCATGACAACAGGCATTTCTCCATGTCTCTGTGCTCCTGGGAAAGTACACTTTTTTCTTTATCAAGCTCTGTGGTGAGCTTGGCCAACAAGGTAGTTTTCTTGTCCGCAACAATTATGATCTGAGATTCGTGTTCTATGATCTTCTCAATGAAATCATACAACACTCTGCCTTTGGAGGTGAACTTCTCAACTTTCTTGACAGCTGGGTCTTCAATACTTACCACTGTCAGCGGTTGTGCATTAGTTGGGGATCCAACAAGTCTCTTCACAACAGTGGCATAATGCTCTGCCCTTTGTTTGTTCACATTGCGAGCTTGCTCCATTTTATCTAGTCTTCCAGCCAAGATATCCAACGTCACTTGCGCAACAGCCTTTGCACTTTCATTGGTAACCTTGCCAAGCTGGACTTTTGTCACTGTGTAGTCTTCCATATTGACATCACCTTCTTCATGCGGTGGTATGCCAATCTCTACATACTTGTGGTCAATCTTGTCAACATTCAGCCTTGACTATACTTTTGCTTTTTTCTTCCCTTTAGCTTTTGGAGGGACTATCTCTTCGAGGTCGAGCTCCTCTAGAGAGATCATTTGCTTCTTCCACTTCAATACTTGAGATATCAGCCAAGGGGGAAGAAAGGAGGTGTGAACTTCTGGATTCACTGTCAACTCAGTTGTCATCGTCACTTCTGAAGTTATTGTCACATCTGTAATTACCATGGGTATTGTGACAATAGGAGAAGTGTTTGTCATCTTTGCTCCTATAGATTGCACATTGAGCTGATCACGCATTGACTCATTCATGAAACAATTGAATTCATTTTTAGAAGTGATATCATACGTTGGTGAAGACAGGCTAGGAATGGATGATGGAGGACTTGACAGTATATCAACCGTATGAATGCTTGTCACTGAGGGAGTATCAAGCAGGGTTGATGCTGCAGGAATAGTGAATATTTTAACTGCAGGAATGCATGTGGTAGTAATGGGTGACGAGGGAACAGGAGGTGGAGGAGTTCTTGAACTTGGAGGGGTATAAGGAACATTGGAAATCATAGGCAATGACATTCTAGGAATTTCTTCAACTACATTCTTAGGAGGAGAAGTAGTTCTTTCTTGATCATGCATGGGTTCCTATTGATCACCCTCTTGTTTCTCTGATTCTAGTTCACCTTCAGAATCACCTTCAGATTCTTCTTCAAACTCTTTCCCACTTTCAGAAACCTCTTTTGCATTGGAGTCTGCTTCTGCTAAGTCTTCATCTTCAACGGATTGATCACTTGAAGTACCTTCTTCGTCGGAATCTATCTCCTCTGGAATGGACCTTTTACCTTTAGAGTGAGATGGATTGGATTCTGTGGTTTCTCCTTCTGGGATAGACTGGGTATCTTTCTTACCAACAGTAAATTTGATCCTGGGACCTCTTCGTGAAGAAGTGGGAACAACCGCTGATTTATTTTTCATGCGGATTTCTTGCTATTGGCGAGCTTCTGCTTCAGATTCTTCTCCTTTTGAATTTGTTCTGAAACTTTTCATTTCATAACCATGCTTATGTAACCATTCTGCATTGGTAGCTAGGATTGGATTCATTCTCTCTCTTATGCTGGTAATTTCTTTCCTAGACCATTGAATTGCAGGCAACGACCTTTTAGGAACCTCTTGTTCATCATAGAGCATTCATGATATCGCTAGGATCTGCAAAATCCTCTGGTAGGTTAGCAATATCAAGGTCTTTGATCTTCTGAATAGTCAACCTGGAAAAATCCATTTTGTGAATGGCTTCTTCATCTCTACAATCAGCCCAGATGTCTTCAAAATGGTACTTATGATGATGACCCTTTTGCAATTTATTTCTGACATCTCGATAATCAAAATCAAACCTATACCTGTAGGTCTTGATTGTCATGATTTGCATTTCAGCATAAACAGACTTGGCTTTTTGTACAGTTGGGATAGTATATCTGCCAATTGTCAGTGGGAACTTGAATCCACGCTTGTGGTTGCTTCTTCATTCTTTTTGCACTGAAATTCGCTATCTGCATGTCTCCATGAGAACCCATTTATCTGAAGGATAACGTGGCAACATGTAAGGACACCCAGTGTAGCACCCTACTCTCAAGTAAGTAAACATTGGGAATTAAAGAAATAGGCATCCAACTTTACTTACCACCTTATAAGCCTCATCAGATACCCTCCTTCTTTCAAGAGCTAGATCAAAATTGAAAAGCAAAGGCGTGAAGAAAGCATCTGTGACCCGCCTGAAGTGATGAAAGCTTTCCTTTAGTTCCAGTTGATAGAAAAATTTGTACATAGGTACCATCATCTGATTCCCTTTTGTAGATAGACTTGGGAATTGTCTCATTACAGCCGCCGCATACACCAGGTAAGAAGTCATATAGAATTTCAATGTGGAAGGAGCATTGATCAACTGCTCATGTATTTCATCACTGATCTGTTTGCCCCAGTCAATGTGCACCTTTTGTCTTCTTATAATCCTAATGTATTCATACATCCAATCATGAAAAGTGGACGATTATGGCAAGCCTTTTACTCTGCTTAAAAATGTGATCATATCTTTGACGTCATCCTTGAAATCACTTCGCAGGAGTCCCTTTGGCCATCTGGAAACAGACTGTCTAGGCTTCTTCAACCATTGGGTATTTATTAGGTTTTTAGCCTTGTTGGGATCAACATCAAAAACTTCTTGTGCTTTTTGTATAGAGATATCAAAGTATTTCTCCATTTGAGGGACCTTAAACACAATGTCAAAGAAATCAGGGTCGAGTCTTAGAATCTCGTGCCCGGAAGAATCGATCACACTTCTACTTTATCTGACGTAGTCGGATGCCACTTGAAGGACAAACTTTGTATTGTGTGCAGCTGTAGGGAACATAGCCACCAAATGCAGATTACTGTGTACAATCGCTCTCATTGGATCAGGAAGAGGCTTCATCTCTGTTTGCTTCGCAAAATCAACCAACTCTTGAAGGCTAATCTCTGTATCTTTTATTTCTTCCACCTTAGAGACCACTACAGTGGGTGGATAGACGCCTTGATATTTATACTTCATTTTGCCTTTCACTTTTGAAGAAGACAGAGGTTTACTGGCCGTCATCAAGAACAACTGAAACTTTGATCACTCAACTTTGAGGGTCTTTGAAAAGAGACTGCAAAGTTTCAATCCAGAACAAACATTAGTCGTTAGGTAGCATGGGAAAGCGCAAAATGAGCAACAGTGATGGGAAAGTGTGGAGCGGATGACAAGGCACGCAAAACGATGCACAAAATGGAAGGAAAGAGGTTCAGGAGTAAATTAGGCAAGTTTGAAGTTCTTCTGGAAAAAATTGTGAAAAGTGTAAGGGCGCACTTTTTCAGTGCCCTTACATTTTAGGGAATTCAGACTTTGATGTAGGGGCGCTGAAAAAGAGTGCTCCTACATTTCTCAGTGTTAGAAAATATTTCAAAATGCCTGGGCGCACTTTTTCAGCGCCATTGCATTTGAAACGTGATTTTGGAAATTGATGTAATGATGCTTGAAAATGGTGCTTGGGGTTTATGAAGCATGTAACGCTCAAGACAAATCTTGTTCCTTGAATGGAGTTAAAAAAACATAGAATTTATTTCATCGTCATTGTAAATATGGATAAGAGACAAGCAATCCTTCTTACAAAATAAGAGTTTCTTCAATGTTCGCACCAAAACGTGATTGAGAGGGCGACAATGAAAGATACTAACACAAAAACGTTGGAGTTGAAAGCATAGAAAGAAGGATGCGTGAGTAAGAGGGGATGTCACTTGAAACACCATGAAGAGGAAGCATGGAAAGGGTACGTAAACCAAAATGCGAATGGAGAAAGAGAAAACGCATGGGGATGGTGAAAAACGTGAGAGGAAAAAGAGATTAATAAAAACGCATATGCAAACCTCCAAGCCATGCATAAAATAACGAAGAAGAATGAAGAGAAGGTAAGGAGAAAGACTTACCAAGAGAAAATGCGAAGATTGCTGGAGAGGAACTTCAAATTTCTCAAAAACGTGATTGCAGTTTGAGGAGAACTCACCTAGCATGAAGAAATGAAGAATAAAGATCATAAACAATGAAAAAGGAAAACTAAAACACTTTTAAGTAAATGGTGGCTCAAAAACCTAACTCAAGTCAAGCAATAAATTTAGGCACAATAAATTGCATGATAAGCAAGAGATGTAAAACGCATGAAGAAATGCGCCATGACTCGAAAAAAGACTAAGTCTGGGTAAAATGTGTAATAGCGCACTTTTTCAGCGCTATTACACTTTTTAAGAATTCACTTTCGTGCAGGGGCGCTGAAAAAGAGCGCCCCTTCATTTTTTATACTTAGCCAATTTATGGCTTGTGAGTAGGAGCGCACTTTTTCAGTGCAATTGCATTTTTCACAATTAACTATGTATGAACAGTGAGACTTCGCGAAGGGGCTCGTTTCGAAGGTCTTCGAGAGGCGAACATAGGGGGATGCTCAAATTGACTATTCAAGGCTTTGGAACGCATTTTGAGGTGGCTTGAAAATCACCTCATTATGCATGCTTGAACTTCACGGATCCTAGGAAACAGACAAGTTTCATAGGGGGTTATCCGTGGAACGAGCACTGCTAGATTCTGTGATAACAACTGGCTCCTGTTAGGGATCTTCCTTCGGTCGTTCTTTGAAAAGAATGAAGGGAGAAGAATTCTAGAATTCAAGTGCCTTTATCCATCCATTGGGCTTAGAGTTAGGCGATGACAATGATAGAACTTAAAACATAAAGACTCAAAAGGAATTAAAAATAAAAAAGTATTTACATACCAATGCCAATTGCTTTACTGTGTAAAGTGCTTGAGATGTTGCCCACTGTGAGGAAGAGAAAATGGCATTTCGTCTCTGTATGCTAACAAGAAACTATTCTCACCATGCAACTGATGTATTTTGGAAAGGTCTTGTCCACAGTGAGTCAAATTTCCCATGCATACCCTTTGGTTCTCTTCATTTGTCCCACAGGAGAATGAGGTCGGCAATTTGAAATTCTCGAGACTTAGCTTTTTTGTCAAATAGCTTCTTCACTTGGTCCTGGTGTTCTGCGATGCGGTCAACCACTTGAACCTGATTCTCTTCCAATTCAGAGAGATACATGATATGCTTATCAACAGAGTTGTCAAACGTCTCATCCTTAATGGCCTTAGCCAGTTTGAGGGCTGGTAGTTCCAAGGTTATAGGAATCTCGGCATTCAACCCGTACAAGAGTTGAAAAGGAGACATGCTAATTGCTTGCTTTGGAGTTATCTTGTCTGCCCATAAAGAGTCGAACAAAGCCTTGTGCCACAAACGTTGATTCTCGCCCACCAGCTTGCGGATTATAGTCACCAAATTCTTGTTGCTAGATTCTGCCTGACCATTAACTTGCGGATAATAGTCAGAAGAATGTGACAAAGTTATGCCGTGTTCAAAACAAAACTCAGTAATCTCATTTGATGAGAAGGCAGAAGCATTGTCAGCAACGATCTTGTTCGACACACCAAACCTGGAAATAATGCTTTCTTTTAAGAAACTACACACTACTTCTGAAGTAGCATGGTTGGTAGGTATCGCTTCCACCCTTTTGGTGAAATAGTCAGTAGCAGTCAAAACATAGATATGTCCAGCACTTGATGATGGATTAACTGCACCTATGAAGTCGATGCCCCATTGCTGGAAAGGTTCTTCAATCACAACAGGTTTCAATGGCAAAGATGCTAGCTTGGGTCGACCAACGAACTATTGACACAATTCACACTTACGCACCCAAGAGTACGTATCCTGGAAAAGAGTGGGCCAGTAATACTTTGCTCACAGGATTTTGTGAGCAGTTATCGACGCTGAGAAATGTCCACCACATGCCAAGTCGTGATAAGACTTCAACAATTTTTGTTGTTCCTTATCAACGCATTTGATAAAAGTCCCATCCATTGCACGCTTATACAAGCCGTTGTCCCATAAGACAAAATTAGTTGATTTCAACTTGATGGTTCTCTTTTCCTTTGGAGTCAAGTGATTAGGGCATTCTCCATATGTGAGGAAGTGAGCAATATTGGAATACCATTCGTTAGTGGTGCTAACAAATAGTACCATTGGAAGTGTACTTGGATCCACCTCTTTCTCATCTGAAACTTCTTCATCCTCTTGAATTTCTTCATCTGAACTATTTCCGGAAATAAGCTGACAAAGTCCACATCCACGAATTAACTTAGTGGGTTTAATTTCCAGATCATACTCCTGAATCTTGGCAATCCAATTTCCTCTTTTTGTTCCAAATTCCTGTTGTGTTAGGATGGACTTAACAGTCAAATACGAGACAAGAACCTTCACATGGCTATTTAGAATGTAGAACCAAAATTGCTTGACAACTTTGACAACTGTGAAAGCATGCTTCTCCATTTGAGAATATTTCAATTCATAATTCTTCAGGGGGCAGCTCATGAATGCAATGGGGGATTCAAAGCCTTCATTATTTTCCTGTACCATAATTGCTGAGAGTGTATGCTCAGAAGCATAACTATACAAAACAAAATCTTTGGTGTAGTTGGGGCAGACCAACACAGGTGCATGAGCAATGGCTTCCTTGGTATCATCGAATGCTACTTTTCCTTCTGTGGTCTAGTGGAATGTGGTGTTACCCTTCATCATATTTACAATATGACGAGTCCTTTCAGCAAAGTCTGGGAGAAACCTCCTTAAGAAGTTTACTTTACCAAAGAAGGAATGAACAACTTTCTTGCTTGATGGCAGAGTGAGAGATTTAATTCCATTGACCCTTTCCAAGTCGATCTTGATTCCCTCCATAGACACAACGTGACCAAGGAGTTTACCTTCTGTCACCCCAAAAGTTGACTTTTTGGGATTTAGGGAAATACCATGCTGACAACATCTTTCAAGAATGAGCCTGAAGTGGTAGAAGTGTTCATGATGTTGCTTACAGAAGACTGTGAGATCGTTAAGGTATACCACAATGAACTTACCCATCACATCATGGAAAGCGAGATCCATGGCGCATTGGAATGTGGCTCCAACGTTGATCAAACCAAACGACATCCTGCAATAGGCAAAGGTTCCCCATGGTGTTGTGAAAGCGGTCTTGTGTTGATTGTTTGAATTGAATACGACATGGTTGGAACCCGAAAATCCATCTAACATGGAGAGCATCTCAGATCTGATTACATTTTGTAGGACTTGATCCATCACTAGAAGTGGGTAATTGTATTTGAGCGACAATTGGTTTAGATTTCTAAAATCTACACAAATGCGGATTTCACCATTTTTCTTATGAACGGGGATGATATTGGCTATCCATGTTGAATGGTGGATAGGGAATATTATCCGTGCATTTAGCATCTTTTGAACTTCCACCAGAATAGTCCCAGATATCTTGGGATTGTACTGCCTCTGCTTTTGTAAGGTAAAGCACCAACATTGAGTGGAATATCATGCTATACTTCTTTAGGCCGAAATGATTTCAGATCTTCGTACAAATATGCTAAAACATCAATATACTCTTGAAGTAGCTGAGCAAACTGTCTCCTTTCATCGGTTGTGCAACATTTGCTAATGTTCACCATCTTGGGGTTAGCTTCAGTTCCCAGATTTATCTATTCCACTTCATTAGATGAGTTGGAATCTGAGATTTGCTTTTTCATGTGGCGATCATGCTTGTCAAAAAGATTTTCCAAGGATACCAACCCTTTAGGAATCTTATTCCCTTTGAGTTGCAAATATTCCTCACCTGTAATAGGATCTATATTAGACACAGATTCTCGAGGTGGAGAATTGCTGCCTTCAAAGTACAACTCATCAAAATTCTCTGCTTTCTCAAGAAAGGCGATGATCTGATGATCATCATTGAAAATTTGCCAGTTCTCTAAATTTTTAGGGACACTCAGGCGGAAAACCAACTCTATGGTGTAGGTAGAACCTTGAAAGTCTTTGTGTGGCACCAAGAGTGTGGCGGAGATTGCGAGGGAATCAGCTCTAGTAATGTATTCCCTAGGAACAACAGAGATATCAAAAGCTTTGAATTCCTCAACGGAATCCCACACTAGATTATGATAATGCCTAAGTCTATCATTCTTTGTCTGATAGAGATTTCTCACTTGACATACTATTAGCTCGACATCACCTTGTTCGTGAAGATTTTTTATACCTTTCTTCAGTGCAACTTGCATTCCCAACAATAGGGCTTCATACTCGACGGTGTTATTGGTGTTATCAAATTGCAACTTGAAGGAGAAAGGGAAAAACTTTCCTATTGGCGAAACAAAAACCATTCTTGCTCCAGAGCTAGTTGAAGAGCAACTACCATTAAATTCGAGTAACCAGACACCGTTGGGATCACCAATGCTAATAGTGTCAAAGTCCAAAGCTTCATCATCTGACGAAGATTCACGGTCAGAGATAGACAAATCACCTGATGATGTCTCATTTGAAGTGGAGGAAATATCATCATTTTCTAACTCATTTTGAGTCAAGGATTCACCCACCTCGTTTGTCTGTAGATAGTAAGTTCCCATGCCTAAGGATTCGAACAAGATTTGAGCTCTAGGATCATCTGATTCAGCAACTGAAAACTTTGACTCTTTTTCGGGGACTAACTTTTGCATCACACCTTTTACTGGTATTCTTGCTTCAGACATATCCATACTTAGTTCTCCTCCAACATCTTTGCAGAAATTTCGTCCGAGGAGGATTTCGTAGGATGCTGGTCAAGTTACCTTGCATAGGTTAGAGGAACCTTGTCAAGTCAGTCTGAGTTTTGTATCTATAAGTGTTAAACCTAAGTTGATAGGAAAGTTAGGTTTGGTTGTCTTTAATCCTCCTTGATCATTTAGTCAATTTGAGTTAGAGTATTAAAACAATTGTGATTAGCTTATGTTATATATATGTGTGTGTGTGTGTGTGTGTGCAGTGGCACATATACATGTATGTGTGTAGGTATGAGCATATGTAGATAGTAATATATACGTATACCTATATGTAGATACATAATACATATGCAAACATTCACATGGATATATATATAATTAATTAAGTGATCGTTCTATATATATTAATATATGTATTTTATTTAGTGATTGTTATATATATAAATATATGTATACATATGTATATATATATTAATTATATGTATATATACATATATATATTATATATATTAATATATATTAATATATATTATATATATATATATTAATATATATTAATATATATTATATATATATATTAATATATATTAATATATATATATTATTGCTATAGAAATATACATGTTGTAGGCATAATAATGGTAGATATGCCATGTGAATATGGAAGTAAATGGTAGTTTATAAAGGTAGCTTTATATGGCTAATGAATCACCAACTTATGCAACTCATACAATATTTTTAAAACGTCATTGAAGCTGAGTTTATTGCTCAATTTATAGTTGTTAAAACAACCATGCATAGTGGTGTTTGACTAAGTAAAACACACGAGCATTGGTTATCATTTCAGCCCACAACTTGGGCGATAGAATGATGGAGTTTTCTTTTGATTAGGATTCAACCTGCCAATTAGTAGACTATTTGCATAACAATAAAATTGCTAACAAACAAAGATGTTGCACCCAATCAGGTCATGGAATAGAGAGCATGAAGTCAATTTATTTTTTAAGTCTTATTAACTAAACTTGCATTGTGTCAATACTGCAATCTCAATGTGGAATGGTAGCAAATTAGATTGAATCAAAATACAAAATGTGGCAAACAAATAAGAGTTGAGTCGACTAATCTAACTCCATGCTTGACAGGTTTGATTTAGTAGTGGTAGCGTGAGAGTTCTTTAAGCATTCTCTTAGCAATATATTTTTATCCATTTTCATTATAAAAGGAGAACAACTACTCACCATTTGGGTTGTTCATTCATACATTTATTTTGATATTCTGAGCAAAAGAGTATTCGAGAGATTAGTGAGGAAAGCATAGAGTATTCGAGAGTTTGTGAGGAGATAGTAGTTTTGAGAGCAAAATTATTTAGAATTAGTATTTCAAATTGTCAAAAGAGTGAGGAAAGGCTATTATTCTTAGTTGTGCATTACTTGCTAAGTTGTAGTTATCATTTTAGAAGCAAGGCAAAGTTTCAAAAGTAGAGAGGAGACCTATGAATTAAGGAGGCAACAAATTAAAGCTGAGCCATTGTGCAAACTTGAAGCAAGGAGTACCAGGAATCCAAGTCGAGCTATTTTAATCGAGGCATGATTAAAATATCTCTCTTTCCTTCTCATTCTAATTCTAAATATGAAATTTTTGTGTGATTTGCTTATGCTCTCATTATGTGCAAATTATTGCTAATAGAAAGTATGTGAATGCATGTACAAATAGCTAGATTATCTAAGCATAGAGCTAAATTAGTAATACAAAGAAATAAGTTGGATTAGGGAATCAAATGAGCATAATAAGTAGTTATCTTAAATTACATTGTTAGATTAACATAGCAAAGAGAAGTTAAGTAGGGTAATATGATATTATCCCATAATAAGTCAAGATTAACTGTGTTTAGTATGGATTTCTTAAGGAATAGATCCATAAGAGTAAACAATGGATATTTGAAACTTTAACACGAGGAAGTAGTCTTCAACTCAAGTTTAGTACTAGATTATTATACATATTGACATATTGTTAGTACTGTTAGGTTGAGACCAAGTGCGCCTATTCAATGACATTCTATCATTGGTATTAACTAATTATGCATAAATAAAAGAGTAACTACTCTCGTGGTTAAAACTAAGGACTTGAGTAAGAGGCAGTTGCCTAGACCCTAAATATGCAAGAGCATAACTTGGGTACTCTAGTTAGAAGAAGATAACCAATCAAGTCAGTTATCAACTTAGTAAGAAAGAACTTGAATAAGAGGCAGTTGCCAGACCCAGATTGTTACAAGTATGTAACAGGCTATTCAAGAGATTTGAGTCAAACCTATTTGGTTGATTAATTAGACATTGGTGTTTCATTACTTTTGAAAGAGATCTTGTTTATCATAATTAACCTTTGGATCAAACCAAGAGAAGTGTTAATTGTTGGTTAGTAGGGTTTCCAAGTCAAGTAAGAGGTGGGTGAACTTATGGCACCACTTCCTCAGAAAGTGTATTGGTTATATATATCAAAACTTTGGTCAAAGTAAGTGCAAAAGTCACTGCTTGCACTTTGTCGGCTCCCTATGCTCTAGGTTTGCATAACTTGTTAGTAGTGTCATGTATAGTTGGAGGGTATCCATAGTTTTGTGGCCATACATGTTATGTAGGACATAACACTAGATACTCAAATGGCAATATTAGAGGTTTCCATATCAAACTCTTCATTGAAGGGTAGGGCCACTTCTAGTTAGGAAGGTGTGTGAGGGACCGCTAAGTCCGTGGTTGGAGGTAAAGTGCTTGAGTGATGCTCTCCCTCTTGCAGATGAAAATTGAGGCTTTTGAAACAAAAGAAGTATAATCCAGATAAGGATACATTAACCTTGATCTCTTTTAAGTTATGAAATTGAATATTTGAGCTTGAATCTATTGCAATTTGTATTTGAAAAGATGAGTTTCATTTACTTTTTTTTTTTTAATTCAAGGGGTAAACGCTTTTGACCGGAGCTATGAACCGGATACAACCATTCAACATTACCACCCCAACGGGGTTTGAACCTTGGTGGCAAGAACAACAATGCCACCTATAAACCATCACACCATGCCAATACTGGCAGAGTTTCATTTACTTAGAATTATGTTATGTCATTTCATTTATGTAATGTTATGTGAAGTTATTTATGCAATATGCACTTATGTTATTGGGAAAGGAAATTTTTCATTTCCCTATTTTAGAAACTTTTCGTTATTCACTTTGTGAGTTAAAAACTTAGGTGAAAATTGTAGAGTAAACAATGGGTATGTTACACAAGTAGGGTTCATATTTGTAGGCATGAAGATCAATTTAGAGTCATGACAGTGAACTAGGATATCAAACAAAAGCTTTATTGATATAAAAGAATTCATCTACAATCTTTGATACATTGGTAAATTTAAATTTGACATCTAGCATACCACGATCTTCATCAAGTTTTGAGCTAAGTATCATTATTATTATTTATTTTTTGATAATTTGTTTCAATAGTTTAATAATCACCATCGCATTAATAACTAGCGTTTAATGCTTCTTTGTATTGAGTTTATTACTTTATCCTATTTTTGTTTTAAAATGCTTCCCATTTTCATTTTTGTCAATTTGACATGACAAGATTATTTGTTTTCTTTTCCATGCTTGATAATATGTTTACATTGAGCTTTATGAGGATTACACATTCACCTATGCTTACTATGTTTACATCTTATGATCACATGTTTTTGATGATTACACTTCATCGACACTTATCATGATGACACCTTACATTTTTATGCTTACATATTTTTTATATATCATTCATGACTTTTAGCACTTATTATTTGCCTTAATTGGGGACAACATTGGAGGGCACAGTGCGCCCTCTTTCACCTATCATTTTCTCATCACATCTTAGTATGTAACTATATATTTTTTACAATAATGATATCTTTATATTCATGCACATTTATTTGGTTTTCTACATGACCATATATTTTTCTTCTTTCCTCCAATTTTCTACATCCTTTATATGCAACTAATTGGAGGGGACATACAATGCCACTAATGTTCTTTTGATGAGTATGGTTGTAATGACTAGTTCATGATCCTTTTAATTCCAAATGGAATCATATTACTTTTTTAATCTTTAGGTAGAATTTTATTTACATTCTAAATGAATTTCCTTATCCTTTTTAGTTTTTCTTTTTGATTGTTGATATTTAAATAAATTGTAGTTAATGCTTATTTTAAATTAAGTGCTTATTTTTACTTTGGCATGCATCTTCATAGTAATTCACATGCAAGTCAAAGTGGGAGCAAAATATAATGGTGAAAATTACATATTTTGCAATTCTCCCTTTGTTTTGGGTTCATTTTCACAAGGTTGTCCTATGTGTGATGACTAGTGTATAAGTGACACATTTCAATGTAAAATTCGACAAATAACCCAAGCCTAACTTGATTGTATTTGCACATGTCCCCAAGGACTAGTTCTAATTCTTAGCTGTCAATTTATTATTTGAGGAAAATCTATGAGTGTAAAATTGAACTAGTTTAGTTCAATTCAATGTTGAAATTAGCCCTAATCTTTCAAATTCAAATTAAAAGTTCAACCCATTGTCTCTTTTTGTAACTAGCCATCATGAGCTAACTCGAGCATAAAATTAATTAACTTGTGTGTTAGGGTGTTGTATTTATGAACAAACCCTAATTCATTTTTACATGTTTTGAAATCAAGAGAGAACTCAAGATACATCTATAACAACATAGAACATCAAAATTGCATCATCAACTTATATCAACATCTTAAGTATTACTACCTATTTGCTTTCTATCTTTGACCCTTTTAATCAAACTATTAAATCAATAACAAAGGTTTTTGACCAAATGAGAGTAATCCTAACTTAAAAATCTCCTTATTAGCATCTATTAATACCAACCCTATGCAAATGTAGGTTTCGAACATCAAGACAAATATATTTTTGACAACAAGTTTGATGGAGTTCAAATCTACATGCAAAGTTAATTTTCACATTAAAAATTTAGATTTACGCTCATAAATTTGTTTTAATTCATTTCTACACATGTTATTCAACTCTCACCAAATTTTGTAAATATAAAATATAAAATTTTAATAATTTTATTAAGCTGAGAGGCTTCGTATAATTGCAACATATAGAAGGTTGGATTGGCATTTCTGTGTACACAAAAACAGGAGATTATATCTCGACTCAGTAACACATTGGGACCATTGAAAGTTGAATTTTGTGACAGGAATATAGGAGTTAGTTTTGACATATTTACTTATCCACGAGAATATAAAAAAATCATAGCTGTTGTTGTTAGAAAACATTTAGTCCTCGAACGCATGTTGGCCAACACGCATAATTATATGCATTTACTTATCAACGAGATTCATGGAGGGTGTTAGAGAATGTGCATAACTTTTTGAAAAATGGAGTATACATGCAGATTTATACAAACCATTTTTTAATCACAGAAGTATTTCAGATTTGACCAGAACTGTATCAATTTCCCTGTAGTATATATAAATTATATAAAATAATATAAAAATTAATCTTCTAAAAGAGGATATCTCTTGACTTTGTATATATAAATTATTTTTTTAAATATATATAAGCTAGCTTCTAACACATCCAAACATAGACAATTATAAGTTACAATTCAAAATTTATAATAAAAAGACAATTATCCAATAAACTAAAAATTAAATAAATACTACACCTTAATTTTCAGTTTTCAAAATTCTATTATTCCGTTTCTCACAACTCTAAACCAAATTAATTAAATTTCCCATAATTTGTAAAAAATTTCCCCCAACCGACGTGTAAAATATGATTTAAAACTGGATTACCTTTGTGGGTCAGGTTACGTTTTAATCCTTTCGATATCCATTAGACCGAAATAAAACAGAACAATCATTATAGACGGGAGGATTGCACTTAAAATACACATATTTTCTATAGACACCAGGACCTTTCCTATGGTTCTAGCAATGGCAGTTCGCTTAAGGATTAGTCATTCTGCACCGTATTCTTCGTCAGTTCCTCCAGCTGGGCTTTTAACGCTACATTTTAAGACCACAAATAACTGCAATGGAAACTGCTTGGGCTTCAAAAATGGAAAATTAATATTTGGTCCTGCAGTACAGAGCCTTATGGTGGTAAGGTGCGCTTCTACTTTGGCCCAGCCAGAAAAAAGTTATCATGCAGTTTCAGAAATACCCAATGAATATGGGCGCTTATCTTTTCCGACAGACGACCATTGGAATCCCATAACAGCGACCCGAGATAAAGATGGTCGATTCAGGAGTCCTCGAGCTGCAAGAGAACTTGCATTGTGAGAACATTTACTACTCATCATTGAGCTTCTTTTAACTGTTAACAAACAATTAGTTAAAAGTTAATTATAATAATTTGTTATATTCTTGAATGTTTTCAATGGTAAGTTCCACTTCTCGGGTGCAGTAGCATCTCTTGGGCGATAAGCTTCTGTCCAGGATTTTTCGGATATGCTGACAATTCGCGACACCTAGAGTTTGATGCCCAATTTTTCCAATTTCAATACTTACATGAATTCTCCTATCTCAAGATGGATGTAGTACTTTATTTATTACTAAGACTTTCTGTATATCAGTTAGGTTACATGTTCCGATGACTCCCTAATAAGCTGTAACTATGGCATTAAGGGATGGCCTCAGCCATTCATTACCAGGCTAAAAATGAATGCCTGCCTTCACTTAGAGTTGGATGCGATATTTTATCACTTTTCAATACTCGAATATGTTTTCCCTTCACTCAAAGTTAGGTCTGGTATTTGATCCAATTTCAACATTTAATCTTGCTTCCCCAACTTAGAGTTCAATGTGGTATTCTATTCAATTTCAGCATATAACATACCTTCCCTTACCCGCAGTTCGATGTGGCATTTTATTCAATTCAGCACTTCAGGTTTCTTCAGCGTAATATTTAATCCAGTTTTAACATTTTAATCTGTTTTTCACCCAGTCTCATACGATGGGATATACTGCACTTAGAGTTGGATGTGGTATTTGACATTTCGATGAACCTACAGCTCTGCTGTGAAAGTTTGGATGACTGGTCACTTATGAGCATATTATTTGACTTCTAATTCCTTGAGTGCCAGAGTGCTGTAATTATTGTTCTTTTATATGGCAGATTAATACTCTATGAAGCTTGCGTGGAAGGCTCAGACCCGGTGAGACTATTAGAGAGGCGAATGAATACGAGAAACGGTAAGAGTTTTTAGCCATTTTATAAAGGGACACTTATGGTTTTTTTGTTATCTTCATAAACGCGTTCTGAGGGTATGGGCTATTTTATTGTGGAACGGGTTTCTTGCTAATGGAACTCAAAACAGTATGCATTAAATGGGAACTTAGAACGTTAGACATCAAATGGAAATTTTGGGCAGGAGGCATTAAATGGAAAATTTGAACAGCAAGCATTAAGATTGATCTATCTTCATTTGTTGGTATATATGGTGATTTATTATGTTTTAATCTGTATTACATTAGCCGCAGACCTTAATATTGTGTAAGCTAGCAGTGAGTCTGAAATTATGTTCAGTCATAGAGGTGGGCCTCTCAAACCATTAGTTTGTAGAGAAATGTCTCCTTTTTGTTCAAGTTATAAGCAGTCAAACAGCACCGTGAGAAAATAAATGTTCTCTATTTCTGAGTATTTCTCTTTTGCTATTATCATTAGTATATTTGTTATGAACACAACCACAGGGAGACGGTGACAGGGATGGGGATGCCATTTTTAAGTAGAATGAATCTGTATAGGATCAAAGATGCACTATATTATATTTCAATATACTTGCTAGGAGTGGCGCTTAAAGTTATATTACTGGGGTCCTTGTTCTGAACCCTTGTTTCTGGGTGATTATGGTTATAAGCATTTTGAAACAGGACCCTTCTCTCAAGAACCTCCATGACCGACATGACTGTTATTGACACCATTTAGGCGGGGTGGATTGTAGCTAGAGTTGAATTGTGGCGGGCGATATCAAACTCTGCCAAACTCACAAATGAACTGCAGCTTTCTGGACATCTATATATTATGTTTCTAACCTATATATCATGTACTAATATATCCGTTTATACATGCATATTAATTATGTACATAGTATTATACATCCAAGGTACTATATTTTCTGCAGTTCCAAGACATATCTGCAAAGCTGCTTTGAGAAAAAAGGTCACCTGTCAGACAAGAAAGCCTGAGTGAGCTTCTCATACCCAGTTACCTAAAGATAGGCTGGGTTATAATAATCATCCTGTTAGTGACTGAGTAGGGTTTGCACACGCATATTGATTATACATATGGTACTGTACATCCTAGATATTAGGATTTCTGCTGTTCCAAAACCGACAAAACATATGTACCTGCAAAGCTGCTTTGAGAAATAAAGGCACTGGTCAGACAAGAAAGCCTCAGTGAGCATTTCATAGGCAATTAAGTTATTAACTAAAGACATACCGAGTTGTAATAGTCATGGCTTTGAATGACCGAGTGTAGTTGTAATCCACTGGACTATTGCTATGTCCAACGTTAGGAACCAGCTTTCTGGCCCTGGGCTATTTAGCATCATCAGCGGGACTGCTTGACTTTGTGGGTCTTTGATGAAATCATGAAATAATGAAATTAGCATTGTCATGGTTGACCAATCACATAGACTAATATCCCTAATGACTCTAGTAAGATGATTGCATGTAGAGTTGAACTTGAACGAGGTTTATTATATTTTATGACAGGTGTATGCTGAAATGGTATTTGATTGTTCATATTAAATAAAGGAGAGGAATACTCCTTAAACAATAAATTACAAATGATGTTTCTAAAAATAAACAATCGACAACAAATAAAATAAAGGAAGTTGCTAAAACTAATTGAAAGTAAACTAAACAACTAAGATGACCATTAAATATAACAATATTACTTTAATACCCTCCCTTAATGGTCATTATACTAACTACACCAAGTTTACCCCTAAATTTTACAAATTTATCTGGACTTAGGGACTTGGTAAGAATGTCTGCTGTCTAATCCTCAGTTGGAACATACTGCAACATCACTGATCCATCTTCAATAAGTTGTCGTATGAAGTGACAACGAAGCTCAACATGTTTTGTGCGCTCATGGAAGACTAGATTTTTGGCAATCTTTAGCACCCCTTGGTTGTCACAAAACAAGGGTGAAGGCCCTACTTGAGAGATTTTCATGTTAGAAAGCATCCTCCGAACCCAAACTGCCTCACATGCTGCCTTATTGTTCCTCGATACTCTGCTTCTATCGAGGAAAGAGCTATTGCTTGCTGCTTCTTACTGGTCCATGTGATTACACCCGTCCCAAGACTGAATACATATCCAGAAGTAAACTTCCTGTCATCAACAAAACTTTCCCAATCTGAATCTGTAAAACCAACTAGCCTAGGATCTTTGCTTTTGCTATACAAAATGCCAAATCAGGTGTCCCTTTCACATATCGTAGTACTCGCTTTGCTGCAAACCAATGTTCATCCTTAGGGGCAGTCATGAAATGGGAGATGTAACTCACAACATAACTTAGATTAGGTCTAGTGGCTGTAAGATAAATGAGGTTGCCAACTAGTTGCCTGAATGTTGACTCATTAACCGCTGGTGAGTCTGATCTGGCTGAAAGTTTTAGTCCTTTCTCCATGGGTGTGGATGAGATTTTGCAATCTGTCATCCTGAACTTCTCCAACAAACTCTTGGCATATTTAGGTTGAGAGATGAAAATACTGCCACCTGTTTGCCAAACTTCTACACCAAGACAATAGTGCAGAAGACCCAAATCTGTCATATCAAACGCCTGACACAAATTCAACTTGATTTGCTCAAGGAAATGTACTCCATTGCTAGTAATGATGATATCATCCATATAGATGACAAGAAGAATGATATCACTACCAGTGCTATTGAAATATAAATTGGCATTTGAGGGACTCCTTTGAAACCCTTGTGCAACCAAATACTTGTCAATCTTTAGGTACCATGCAGAGAGCCTGCTTTAGGCTATAAAGAGCCTTCAACAACTGGCATACTTGGTGCTCTTTGCTTGCAACTTTGAAACCAGGAGGCTGCGACATGTTGATTTCTTCCTCCAAATCTCCATTGAGGAAGGCACTTTAACGTCCATTTGATGGACATTCCAACCAAATTGTGCTGTAATGGCTAGGACAAGTTGGATGGTGCTCATCTTTGTTGTGGGTGCAAAGGTCTCCTCATAGTCAATGCCTTCTCTCTACGAGAACCCTTTAGCTACCAACCGAGCCTTGTATTTATCAAGTGTTCCACTAGCTTTGTATTTCACATTGTAGAACCATTTGTAGCCAATGGTTTTCTTCCTTGGTGGAAGATCTGACATAACCCAAGTATTGTTTTTCAAAAGACTATGATGTTCAGATTCCATAGCCTTTTTCCTTTTATGTTTACCTTTCGCCTCTGAATAGTCTTGGGGCTCATAAACACTCTGAATGTTGGCCATAAGAGCAAAATTCACTGTATTCTGCTTGCTCTTGCCTCTAGAAGATCTACCCTCAACTAGCTCATCATCTCGAACATCACTAATGAGCTTCTCCCACCACTTAGGCCGGAGAGTAGATGCATCTTTTCCAAATCAAGATGATTATCATCATGACTTGGGCTGCTTGGAACAAAATCATCTAGATGCTGGTCCAGGTTGTCTTGAGGGAAATCTGCTGGTATAGGTTCGTGCCTTGGAGATTCCACAAGTGCAGAATCGTCAAAATCCCTCCCCTCAGGTGGAGCTAATGGAAGCCTAACACCCAAATCCTTAGTCTTCAGAGGCTGATCCTTAGGACTCTTGATGGAAGAAGAGAGCTAAAAGGGCCCACCTTCTTCATCAAAAACAACATCCTTGTTGAATGTTAGACGATCAATAGCCACAATAAGCAACTGATAGGCCTTATGATTGTCATTGTATCTTGTGAGCATCAACTTTTGGCTTTTGGAATCCAGCTTGGTCCTCTTTGGATCTAGAACCCAAACATATGCAGTAGAACCAAAAATCTTGAGATGGCTGATTCTTGGTTTCCTCCTAGACCATGCTCCTCTAGGGTCATCTTCTTGATGGCCTATGTGGGAGACTTGTTAAGAAGGTATACATCAATATAAATTGCTTCAGCCTAAAATTTCTTTGGAACATTTTTGTTCTCTAGCATACAACGGGCCATTTTTGTAATAGTATGTTTCTCCGCTCAACAACTTTGTTCTACTAAGGGGTGTAGGGTGTGGTAAGCTAATGCTTGATGCCGTGTATAGCACAAAAGTTGGTGAATTCGTTGGAACAGAACTCACCCACATTATCTAACCTAAGAGTGATGATTGGACATCCTGACTCTTTTTCAACTAATGCTTTAAACTTTTGAAATTCATTAAACACATCTGATTTTGCTTTGAGGAAATACACCCAAATTTTCCTATTGAAATCATCAACAAATAATAGAAAATACCTGGCACCAGTGACTGATGCAGTATTCATTGGTCCACAAACATTTGCATGAACTAGCTGAAGGACCTTGGATGCTGCTTCCTTGCTTGGCAAGCTCTTCATACACTATGTGTTTGTTGCCGAATCTTAGGTAAGCCTTCTACCAAATTCTCTCCAACTAACTGAGAGAGCTAGGCTATATATGAGATGCCCATACCACTGATGCCAAAGAGTGTTGATGGATGAACTCTTTGCAGTCTTTGCAGCCATTGCATGCTCTTGAGACTCTCCAGTATCAACCAGCCTATACAAGCCATGATCTTCGAGCCCAACTGCAATTGTTTTCTTGGAATTTTTTTCAACAATGCAGCACTTATGTGAATTGAAGATGATGTCCAACTTTGGACAGTGTCGCATAATTTGACTCATAGAGATCAAATTGAGCTCCATGCCTAAAACATAGTATACATTGAGAAATATGAGATTTCTCCACCAGATGTAATCTGAACGCTGCCTTTGTTGACAACTGTATACTCTTCACCACCTCCAGAGATGATTGAATTAGAGCAGGCCTTATTCTCTGTGAACCAATCTCTCTTGTGTGTAAAGTGTCGAGATGCTCCAAAATCAATATACCATGTAGATGATTTAACATGATTTGCTTGTCTTTTGTCCATGAATGCATAAAAGGTAGACTCCTTCCTCTTAGAATGCTTTGCAACATGGGCCTTCTGCTGAGACCGTCCCTGGTTGGATTTTGATCAGCCAACCGCTTCTTGCAATGTTTCTTCATATGACCAATCTTACCACAGTAATGGCATGTGATATTCTTCTTGGAGCTATCCTCTCAGATTTGCCTTGTCCTTTCTGCTGAGAGGACTTGCCTTTGACTTTGCCTTTGGCAGTAAAATATTTGGTTCCACATTGGGTGTGTCGTTGCTGCTAAATTGATTCTTCCACCCATAGTTGGAAAACTCGCCCCAAGGAAAAACTCGCCAAGGGAAAAATTGGAGAGTTTTTAAAAACTCGAAAAAAACTCGGCAAAAAAACTCGGGAAATGAAAAAATTGCTTAATTTTCATTAAAAACACATTTTTTTTGCAAAATTCAATGACAAGATGAATCCAATGAATCCATAAATGAGTACAAAAGTGTTTTCTATTAATTTTGATTGACTTTAATGTAAATTAATTACAAAATCGCATTCTCATGCGGAATCCCGATGGCTAAAAGCCTGAAAGTCTGATACATGAAAACAGTAAAACTAGAACTAGAAGCAAATACTAAAGTTCTAAACAACAACTAAATACAACATGCTAGGCTTTCCTCTTCCCTAGTCTAGCAACAGCTAGGGAAGAAGGGGTGGGTCCTCTAGCCCTGCCACGTGTGCGTGGTGCTAGTGGTGGTGGCTGCGGTGCTACTGCTGCTGGCTCTGGCTCTGGCTCTGGCTCTGGCTGGATCTCATCCAACCCTACATCTCCAACTCCTGATGCACCCACATCCTCCATTGCCTCTCTCTCAAAGTCAAGGATTTCATCTGCACTAAACAATGGAGGCTGCTCCTCTCGCCCTGTCCAATCACTATAAGGATCTATCTCATCTAAGTCAATAGGATCCTGTGATTTTTCTTCAACTCTCTTTATGCGCAACCGAAGGTTGTATTGCACAAAGACCAAGTCATTGAGGCGCTTTTGTGTTAACTTGTTCCTCTTTTTCGTGTGAATGGACTCGAACAAGCTCCAATTGCGCTCACAATTGGATGCACTACAAGGCTGACATAGAATACGGAGGGCAATTTTTTGTAGATTTGGGGTTTTTCCACCCCAATTTTTCCACCAAACATCTGCAAAAAACAAAAACAAAATTGAAGAGTTAGAAAACAAAGTCAAAGACTCAAAAGTCAAAAGTCAAAACACATTTTATCAAATTCTAAGATGCATGTGAAATAAACTTAAAATTTAAAGACTCTGAATTTTATACCTGGTGGCAAAGTGGTTCTTCCTCTAACAGCCAACTCTGAAGAAAAGAGATTACCAGTTGCCTCCCTATATATATCCATCTCCCTGACGATGAGGTCTCTCACTGCAACCTCAGGTTCCATCCTCTGAATGCATGTTGTGAGCCCCTCCATAACCTCTCCATTAGGATCAGAGAAGCTCTCTGAGAAGAGAAAAGAAGGGTTGAGGAAGTACCCTGCTGCATGGATGGGTTGGTGGAGTTGATTGTTCCACCTCCTATCAACAATCTCCCATATGGGATCAAATTTGAGGCTGTCCCCCTTGTAATAACTTTTGATGGCCTCCTTGGCCCTATCCATGGCCTCATAAATGTATCCCATTGGGTTTTCATCCCCATCTACCAAGCGGAGGACTCTAACCAAGGGCTCCGACACCTAGATTAAAAATACAAAAAGATCAAAGTTAGAAATTTATAATGAAAGGCTTAAAGTTAAATTAAAAAACATATATTTATATTGAACTTGAGATTAAAATTAAAATCAAAGTTTGGAAGTTACCTTCACGATCTCTGTAGCTTTTTGTGCAAACAAGGGGTCGAAGACTATTGCAGAAATTCTATCTCCTTCGGCCTTCTTTGAATATGAGAGTCATTCCATGCTTGACTCACGAACATTTGTCTTAGAGAGCCCAAAGAATCCAAAATGCTTTGCAACGTTAGGAAAATTGTTGCAAACCTTGTGGCACCCGATCTCACCAACTCCTTCCCTTGCGTATGCTCTCTCATCAAACTAAGAACCCAAGGGTGATTGTAGATATATTTTGTGATGCTCCTTGCATCATCTACAATCGGTGCCACCCAAACAAGTTTGCCTATGTCCTCCAAAAGAAGGTCAAGGCAATGAGCCGCACAAGGTGACCAAAAGAGTGATGGATGTCTACTCTCAAGCATCCTTCCAGCTGCCACATACGCTGCTGCATTATCTGTGATGACTTGCACCACATTAGCAATGCCCACCTCCATCACAACTTCTTCCAACAGCGTACACAATGTATCTGCAGTTTTTATCCTGTTGGAAGCATCCACCGACTTCCAAAACACAACTTCACCTTTGGAAGCAACCAAAAAATTAAGGATGGTGCGGTTTCTCCCATCCGTCCACCCATCAGAAAGAATTGAGCAGCCAAATTTCTTCCATTTAGTTTTTTGCTCTTCCACCACATGCATTGCCCTTTCGGTTGCATTTGTGAGCAAACTGCAAGTACAAAGTAAAATAATTAAATAAGTACAAAATTGTAAGTTTTAAACAAAAAATAGCTTGAATTCAACATAAATAATAAAGTAATTTAAATTTTAAATTAAAGAACATAAAATTTAAGTTGACTTGTCACTTACCTCCCACTCAAATCTTTGCGAGAAGGTGGCTTGAAGCCTTTTCCCGCAACTGTCAATGAAGTGACCATATTGTGCCAATAGGGACTACTCGCCACATTGAATGGTATGTTATTGAAATACCAAAAATCAGCACATGCCATTTTGGCATGTTCATGCACCTCCTTGTTCCACCCTGTAGCCTCCAATGATCCCTGTGCTCCTGGTGTGTTTCTTGGCACAAAAAAACTTTGTGGGTTGCGTGAAGATGAAGGTGGTGGTGGCATTGGCACTCTAGTCGAACTAGAGGACAAGGGGGGCCTAGCCGATGTGGCTGTGGAGGATGTGCCATGAATGCGAATCCGTGGACCATGAAGAGAGCCCACAATGCCAATAATATCTGCATCCTCATCTGACTCTATCTCCATGTGCTCGACCCCGTGCTCCTGAGTCCCATGGGCATGCGCATGTCCACTAGCACTGGCTATGGATGCTGCTATGGCTTTTTTAGCCCTCTCCCTTTGCATTTTTTTTTCCTCAGCAAGTGAAAGTAGGGCAAGCATCTCTCTTCTAATCTCTTCTTTGGGCTTCTCACAAACCTTGGAATCACGTTGAGGAATGCCTGCTAGATGGTATTTGAGGCGATTTATGCCTCCATGATATGTTTTTTTGCATTCACCGCAAACAACTGTTCCAGGCACTGGCCCTCTGACACCATATTTCCATGTAGGGTCTCTAGCCCCTGCTGGACGAGTGCCTGGAACCCATGCTGATGGTGTGCGAGGGGTGGAACTTGATGGGGCGGGGGTGGAACCTGATGCTGAGCATGAACCAGAGCCAGAAGCCATTATAGTGTGTAATCACTGTAATGTGTATTCACTGATCAATGATCAATCTACACATTCAAAAATATGTACAACATATTAGTTTTTAATACAAAAAAAATTTAAAAAACAACCTAAAATCATTAAAACTTCAAAAATCTAGAGCTAAATTTGATTTAAATTGATACAAATGTGTTTAAATGAATTATCAATTAACATTATTAACTAATCATATCATTCTACACAAAAAATGAACCTAGGTCTGAAAATTTCAAAAAATAGTGAAAAAAATGAAAAAAATCAGCAAAAATCAACAAAAGATTGTGATGAATCTTGTTTTTTGGATTCTAAATGCAAAAAAATTGTTTCTTTGTGCTCTATCATGTCTTTTTTTCAATTTGGAATGAGTATTTTGCAAGAAGAATGAAAGAAATTAATTAATCAAAAACAAAAACCCTACCTGTGAATCGAATTTCCCTTCAAAATCCACACAAAATGGCGTTTGAATCCGCTCTCCTCGATGGAAAATCGTTGGAAATGATATCTCCTTGCTTGGGGGGGGGTTTTAGCTCCTCACACAAAGTATCAAGTGATTTTGAAATGAAATGAACTTATTAAAAGACGTCTTCAGCCTTTATTCCTGCGCAGGCGAGTTTTTCCTTCGGACTCGCGAGTTTTTGGCGAGTACTCGCCACTAAAAACTCGCGAGTTTTTGCAAAAACTCGAAAAAACTCGAATTTCAAGTTCTGCGAGTTAACTCTGCAAAAACTCGTTTCTGAAAAAAACTCGCGAGTTTTTCAAGACTCGCCGAGTTTCCTGCGAGTATGCCAACTATGTGTCAGAACCCTGGTGGTTCTCGATTTCAAACCCTAACTGATGTTTTGAGATTTTTTTGCAAGTTTTGTGTTTTTGTGTATTTTGAGATTTTTTGACAAAAAATGAATAGCTGCGATTTTTCTAAGAAATTCATATAAAATCTAAATAAATTCAAAACTGGCAATTTATGCTCAAATATGATAGGCGACTCAATATATTCAATATCCAGAGCAATTACAATAACATAGATGGAGCCAGAGATGAAAGACAGAGAAATTATTAATGAAAAACCTGGTTTTCTGTAGTGGCGGCTGCAGCAATAAATGCTGAGTACGGCCAGGAAAGTACAAATCTCCAGTCTCTGAATTCGATGCCAAATCTCCAGTAAATGTCCAATACAAAACCAACGCCTCAAGCTGGAAGCTGGAAACTGAATGCCAGAAGGAAAACCTCTGGAGAGAATGAAGTACGGCCTGCAGGTACAGTACGGCCAGTCTGCAGCAATAATGAATAATGTACGGCCTTTGGAAATTGTGCCCAATCTCAAATGAATGTCCTCTGAAAAGTGCGCCTTGACTGCTAGATGAATAATCTCTGCTGAATACTGATGAATCTCTGTCTGATTAAATGATTAAGCTCAATCTGTGACTTCTGGATGAAATCACCAAGTGCAATCTTCAGCTGGTATCTCACAGCCTCAGTATGCCTGATCTCTGAAGAGGTTACGTTCTCCAGAAACGATGTTTGCCAGAAACCCTAGGGTTTGCAAACTCCAAAGCTCAGATGCTCAGAAGACAAAATTGAATAATAAACTTGATAGTTCGATTTTGCCTTGGGAAGAACAATATATTCTTCTTTGAAAAGTTCGACCTAATTCTCCATTAAAATAATCATTTAAATTAATGATTTAATTTTCACTTTGGACTTAGGAGAATTTATTTAATTATTGGCGTCCCTTTTTAATGAGCATTAAATACTCATTAAATCACATTTTAATAATATAATATAAAGTATAATTAAATACTTTATAACTTAGCCAAATAATTAAATATTTTAATATTTCAATAAAGTGACTTTATAATAAAGTCAAATTATTAAATATTTAATAACTCGCATCACCTCTTATTTCTCCTCGGCCAAATCAAACAATTCATCAACCGGTCGACCGAAGCAATCATCAGCACTGTGCCTCGCCCGAAATAGCAGCTCGCTCGACCTAACTTCTAAAAATAGAAAGTTCTCCGGAAAAGCTCGAAGATTCTACGAAAAGCCCATCCTCGACAATAATAATCGCAATTCGAGCTAACCAACACCGAAAGCAATCGCCAAAAAGGATCTCTTCCGAACACTCCTGTCAGCCTACGAGGATCAAATGATAGGCTAACCTCGTCACCAGCTGTGCTGACTAGGATGGGGACATGACAGTCCGCCCTCCCTGAAATTGCTTGTCCTCAAGCACTCTCAACTCTGGATGCTGTAAAATCGCCTCTGACTCCCATGTAGCATCCTCAACTGGCAAATCTCTCCACTTGACCAGATATTCCCTGATCACACGCCTCCGAAGGTGTCTCTCTCTCATATCAAGGATGGCCTCAGGTACTAGTATCAGTTTCCCTTCGTCATCAAGGGGTGGCAAAACTGGAGATGGAACAACATGCTGACCCAATGCCTTCTTCAGGCGAGAAACGTGAAATACATTATGGACCTTGCTATCAGCTGGCAAGTCCAACTCATAAGCAACCTCGCCCACTCGTCTGACAACACGAAATGGACCATAGTAGCCAGGTTTTAGTTTCTCTGCCCCACTCTTCCGCAGAGTAGACTGACAATACGGCTGCAACATGAGGTACACCATATCACCCACCTCAAAAATCAAGGCCTTTTCCGGGACGATATCGCTTATGCCGCATTCTCGCGGCTCACTGGATATTGTCTCGGAGAGACCTCAAGATGTCCTGCTGACTCTGCATCATATCACCGGCACTCGGCACTCTGCTATCGCTCAAAATCAAATCCAGAAGATTGGGCGCCTCATACCCATATAATGCCATGAAGGGGGTCATCTGTATCGTCATATGGTGAGTCGAGTTATAACAATACTCGCACAAGTAAATCCATCTCACCCAAGCTCTCTGCTGACCAGCTATATAATTACGCAAATAGCCTTCCACCCACTTATTGACAATCTCTGTCTGTCCATCGGTCTGCGGATGGTAGCTGGTACTCGGTGTCAGCTCAGTCCCACAAAGTCTGAACAACTCCTGCCAAAAGTTGCTCATGAACCGGCTGTCTCTATCGCCGACTATCGTCCGAGGCAATCCATGCAATCGGAAAACCTCTCTGAAGAACAACTCTGCAGTCTGCGATGCTGTGAAAGTAGTCGTAATCGGGAAGAAATGGGCGTACTTAGTCAACCGATCGACCACTACATAAATGCAATCTTTACCCTGGGCTTTCGGCAAACCCGTGATAAAGTCCATAGATAAACACTCCCACTTCCTGTCAGGTATCGGAAGTGGCTGGAGTAATCCAGCAGGATAAGTGTGCTCCTGCTTGTTCTGTTGGCACACAGAACACTCACGGACATACTGCAAAACATCAGTTTTCAGCCCTTTCCAAGTAAACCGTTCCCAACCATTTTGTAAGTCTTGTAGTATCCAGGATGGCCCGCCATAGGAAGGTCGTGAAAGGCTCTCAAAACTGTAGTCCGTACCTCAGAGTCAGGAACCAAAAGAATCCGCCCCTTGTAAATGATCAAGTCATCTACAACTGTATACCTGTCGTCCTGCTCTGTCCTGTCAACGATGCTAGAAGCCCATGGGTTCTTAGCATACTCTGCAATGATCCGATGCCTCCAATCCTCTGTAATCTGTGCTAAGGCATTCAACTGGGGTCTACGAGACAAGGCGTCAGCTACTATATTCTGCTTCCCCTTAATGAAAGTAATGTCGAAGTCATATGACTGCAGTTTACTGACCCATTTCTGCTGCCTCTCGTTCAAGTCTCGCTGTCCAAGGAAATGTTTTAGGCTGTTATGATCTGTACGAACACTGAATTTGCTGCCTACCAAGTACTGCCTAAACTTAGCCAATGCATGCATAATGGCTAACATCTCCTTGTCATATATACTGTAAAATCTCTCAGGACCCCTGAGTTTCCTGCTCTCAAATGCAATCGGATGACGCTCCTGCATCAAAACGGCACCAATGCCCTCCCCTGAAGCATCACAGAATAAATCAAATGACTTCGAAAAGTCAGGCAATGCTAGCACCGGACATGAAGTCATGATCACCTTAAACCTGTCAAAGCACTCCTGTGCCTGTGGTGACCACTGAAAAGCCCCCTTCTTCGTCAAGTCAGTAAGGGGTGCGGCGTGACGTGAGAACCCGCTAACAAATCTCCTGTAGAATGCACACAACCCAATGAAGCCTCTGAGCTGCGTAAGGTTCTCAGGTACCGGCCAGTCAACAATAGCTCGGACCTTTTCAGGGTCCATACTCACTCCCTTGGCACTGATGATGTGCCCCAGATATAACAACTCCTCCATGCCAAGCTCGCACTTGGATTCCTTAGCATAGAAAGACTCGTCTGCTAAGATACCCAAGACTGTATCCAAATGAGCCAGATGCTCATCCCATGACCTGCTATAAACCAAAATGTCGTCGAAGAAGACTAACACAAATCTCCTCAACTGAGCACTGAAAACCCTGTTCATAGTTGCCTGAAAGGTGGCAGGTGCATTGGTTAACCCGAAGGGCATAACCAAGAACTCGAAGTGACCGCAATGACACCGGAAAGCGGGTTTCTCAATGTCCTGCTCCCTCATCTGTATCTGATGGTACCCTGATCTCAAATCAATCTTCGTAAAGAAGACTGCACCATGCAACTCATCTATCAGCTCATCAATGCGCGGAATGGGGTACCTATTCTTGATGGTTCTTTTGTTGAGCTGCCTGTAATCGATGCACATCCGAAGGGATCCATCCTTCTTCTTCACCAATACAACCGATGAAGCAAAAGGGGATTTGCTAGGTCTGATATGACCCATAGCCAACAACTCATTAATGGTCTTTTCTATTTCATCTTTGAGTCGTTTCGGATGTCGGTAGGGAGTAATCATAACGGGCTTTGCGCCCTCCTCCAACTCAATAATGTGCTCTGTACCTCTATCTGGAGGCCTACCAGGTGGAATATCACTAAACACTTTGGAGTGTTTAGTCCTCAGAATCTGTATGTCAGGGTGGTACTCACCCTTCTGCGGCTCCTGCTGGGCTGGCATCAACATGCACTCAGCCGCCCAGTCAACCATATCATGACGAATGAGCCTCTCCATCCGCTTGAATGAAACCATCCTAAGATTACTGTCCCGTATTGCCTTGATGACATGTGGTCTTCCGTCAACCTTAAATTTCATCTCCATGTCCCGTAGGTTGAGCGTGAACTCACCCAAATCATGTAACCATGCCATCCCCAATACCACATCTGTATCACCCATATTAACAACATAGAATTCAGTCTTGAATTCATAGTTGTTCAATCTCATCGGCAGATCAGTAATCTTTCTGTCGCACCTGAGAGTATATCCGTCAGCCACCTTAACTCGGATCCCCTCGAAAGCCTCTGTCTGGATACCACGCCTCTCCACTAGACGTGCATCAATAAAATTATGTGTCGCACCCGTATCCAACAAAGTAATCACCTTCTGACCTGCTAAGAGCCCACGGAGTCGAAATGAACCATCTCTCTGAAGACTAGTCAGATGGGCTTCCTGTAGCTTCCTTCCACCTTCATGTTCATTCTCATTTTCGGACTTCTCATCATCTGAAGGCTCGGAATCAGCTTGCTGGTCTGACAGATCAGATTGCTCTTCGCCCTCATAAAACCATTCCATTTGGTTATTTTTGACTTTCGGACGAAGTGGGCATATGTGCTTTTCATCATAGGGTGCCTTGCACCAAAAACATAACTTTTTCTTGCGTAACTCATTCAACGTTTCCCTGTCGAATGGTGGTGCATTCTGCTTCTTCGGATCCTGTTGATCCCTCCTCCTGTCAAAGGGTCTATTTCTGTCATTGTTCCTGTCGAAAGGCCTGTTGGGTCTCGTGTATGGAGTGGACCCTGAAGTGAACTTGCTGCGAGGTGCGGCAAGCTCCATGCTGCGTGCCTTCCGCATGGCCTCCTGCAGTGTGGGAGGGTCAAAAGCCTTGACCCAACCTCTCATGGGTTCTGTCAAACCCTCAACAAATAAGATAATGAGTCTCCTCTCTGAAATGCCAGTCACCATGACGGCCACTCTCTGAAACTCGCCAATGTATGCCTCCAGACTGCCTGTCTGTCTGAGCTGAGCCAACTCTCTAAAATACAACTCCGGATCCTTCCTATCAAATCTCTCTATCAATCGGCTCGTGAACTCCTGATAGTTATTAACCGCATGATGGCCTAACGTGTACATGCCGTGGTGCCACCAATCATGCGCTACTCCGTCCAAATGTAAAGTGGCAAATTTAATTGCCTCATCCTCCTGCATAGGTCTAAGTGACAGATAGTTGTCCAATTTCTGGACCCATGACCTAGCTGATGTCTTTTCGGACCCGTCAAAATACGGCAGTGTAATCTTGCTCACAGCATACTGTAAATCTCTATTCACCTGTGGCTGCTGCTGCTGATGCTGTGGGGGTCTACGATCAAATCTACCTCCTCCTCTAGGTTTATAGACATCTATAAACTCGTGAAATGTGAGTGCCTGTCGGATCTCCGGCGCTAGTGACATGTACTCACCGTGAAATCTCGTCAAGTCTGCCACTGACATGCCATTCTGTGGCTGGAACTCCTGATGATGCACCTGATGCTCGCCCACAGATTACGAGGGTGGAATTATCTAGAAGTAGGCTGGCACGGCCCTAAATACGATCGTCGATAGCGGTGCCACAAGATGCCAATGGCTGATCAACTGGAGTGGTCCAGCATGCATCAATCTATATGAAATGAAATTGTGAGCATTACGCGCCTAATAGTACCATCAAGCTAGCGACATCCATCATGTTGTCGTGTCTCCGTCTAAACTCCTCATCGGTAATGTCACCCTCTGCATGTGCCTTCCCTGGATCCCTGCGAGTCTCTGAGGAAGTCTCACGATCCGCCATTAGGGTTGCAACACTGTTTTCACTACTGTCTGAACTGGATCTGTGAAAACCAAGCACTCCTGATACTGTCTGACCTTCTGGAATCGGAGGACCTGTCCAGTCTTCGTCTTTGCCTGTCCCTACACCTCTGGTATACTGAATAATGTCTTGGTTCATAAAAGGCAACCCAGAAATGCACTGTATTCTGAATAATCACTGAAAAAGCACAGGATGGCAGGAGATCTGTGCTCTGATACCACTGTCAGAACCCTGGTGGTTCTCTGAATCAAACACTGATTTGTTTTTGTGTTGTTTTTGCAATTTTCGATTTTTTGATGTTTTTGAAGGTTTTCACAGGCAAAATGGAAAAATGCGATTTCTCTAGAAATTGCTTAAAAATTCATATAAAATTCATACAAGCTCAAAATGCATAGATTTTGCTCAGAAAGGGAAGGCGTTCCTTTATTTCATCTTTTCCAATACATACAATATAAAAATCTGAACATATAAGCATTATTTGGAAATTTATCAAATGAAACCTGGTTTTTAAGATGGCGGCTGCAGCTGGTAAAGAAGTGTACGGCCAAAATGATAGAAGACTTCTCTGAGCTCCAAATCCAACGCACAACCTCTGGTGACCAAGGCGTCCAAGAACCCCAAGTCAGAAACTGAGAAGGAAAGGCGTTTCTCTGGGAATGAAGAAGTACGGCCCTGCTGGTACGGCCTGTACAGCAGTATTAATGATAGTACGGATTCCTTGAGACTTGTGCCAAAACGCTGATGAATGGTAGTGAATGGAATCGCCCGAAAAAGAAGATGATTTCCTCTGTAAAACTCTGAACAAATGACTGATTAAGCTCAATCTGTGACTTCTGGATGAAATCACCAAGTGCAATCTTCAGCTGGTATCTCACAGCCTCAGTATGCCTGATCTCTGAAGAGGTTACGTTCTCCAAAAACGATAGTCTGCCAGCAACCCTAGGGTTTGCAAACTCCAAAGCTCAGATGCTCAGTAGACAAAATTGAATAATAAACTTGATAGTTCGATTTTGCCTTGGGAAGAACAATATATTCTTCTTTGAAAAGTTCGACTTAATTCTCCATTAAAATAATCATTTAAATTAATGATTTAATTTTCACTTTGGACTTAGGAGAATTTATTTAATTATTGGCGTCCCTTTTGAATGAGCATTAAATACTCATTAAATCACATTTTAATAATATAAGATAAAGTATAATTAAATACTTTATAAGCAATAAATAATTAAATATTTTAATATTTCCAATACGACTTTATAATAAAGTCAAATTATTAAATATTTAATAACTTCGACAATTACTCCTTATTTCTCCATCAAAATCAAACAATTCTGAACCGAATTACGGTCAGGCTAAATCAACACGGTGCCACCTTGAAATAGGCTTAAAAGTCGGCCTAATAACTTTCTAAAATAGAAAGTTCTCTGAAAAGACTCTCTGGAAGATTCTGCGAAGGCCCAAACCTGACACACTGCAACTGGAGCTAACCAACACTAAGCAACTGCCAAAAAGGATCCTCTGAACACTCCTGTCAGCCTACGAGGATCAAATGATAGGCTAACCTCGTCACCGAATTTGTCGACTAGGATGGGGACATGACGATTGACTTCCAAAATGATGTTCAACATCGACACATATTAGCCGGGGTCTTTTAATGTCAAAAGTAGTCTTCATTTAAATCGGCTTCTATCTTCCAAGCGCTAGGTATTCTTATCCTACGTTGGTCTTCTACCATTTGTCATTGGGTTTGAACTTAGGTTATCTCAATGCTATGTAATGTCCCCATTTTTCGCGAGCATCAGAGTTTGGAGGTTTAGCCTATCATTTGACCCTCATAGGCTAACGTAGATGGTTAGAGGGCCTTGTTTGGCAGATATCAGGGTGGTTTCTTCTCTAGAGCTTTGGGTGGTTCAGGATGGGCCTTCGTTTGGTGATTTCGGACTTAGTTTCACATACTATTTATAGTAAGTCAGCAGGTCATGAGGGTCCAGTGTTTCTATTTATAGTAAGGCACCTGGACAGGTGGTGAGTTCAGCATTGATCCTAGTTTGTAGTTGGTCGGGCGAAATAAGGAGTAATGTGCAAGTTATAATATTTAATTATTATTAAAGGTGACTTTAATAATAATTAATCATTAAAAGCATATTATAAAGTTATATCATAACTTTATGTCTAAAGGGGCCACTTAATGACTAAAAGCACATTAAATAATTTATTAAATGGGCACCTACTTTGAGGAAATATCTTAGAAAAGTTATAAAGGGCACATTTAATATTATTTTAATTGATTGGAAAGAAGCTTCTAGCGGGTCGACTTCTTCTTATTGAGAAATTATAAAAGGGGATCAACCAAGGCCATTGTATTCATACAGGATTTCGATATTTGGCTTTGAAGTGTTTTCACTGTGGAGAGGAGGAAACCTAGGGTTTCTGCAATTTTTGTATATTTAGCATTGGAGAGAGTAGCTTCTTCAATGTAACATCTACCTGAGGGTGTGAGACTATCATCTGAAGGCTGCTTTGTGGATTGGCTTCATCGAGAAGTCACCATTTGTGCTTCATCGAATTTACAGGAGAGATTCAAAATAATGGTTTCATTATCTGAAGATTGTTTTTGTGTATGAATGTTTTCAATGTAATTTCATGACATTAATAACTCTGGAATAATATTATATTTTGCTTCTGCATTTCTGTGTTTTGTAAACTTTTTGCAATATCTGGTAAATATTTCAAGAAAAACTTAAAACATTCGAAAAACATCAAACTAGCAGTTGCAAAATTAGCTCAAGGAGAACTAGGGTTCTTACATGCTATGTGATGAAAAGATCTCTATCTACGAGCCTTAAAGAACATTGTATTGTATTAGACTTATTCTCCTCTTGATAAGGTGCATGGTAGTCTATCCTTCAATCACATCATTTACCGATGACGTTTTTGTTTCCATACACTATGCATTGCAAGTAATGCACTAAGGCGTGGTCTGCATTTTCTACTTATGCGCCTACTACTACCTATGTGGTTTAAGGCGTTCATCTATATGCTTTGTTTTAATAAAGTCATACCTTACTTTATGGTTGCGCCTCTATATAAAATGCTTGACAGGAATATATATAATATGTATATATATTATTATATGTATTTGTTTATTAGCAAAACCTTATATTCTTTATATAATAAATTCTTACACATATATACATATACAATGTATCATATATGTATAATAGAATAATGATGGTATATATATAATATAATATATATCCATATATTATATTATGTACATATGTATATTTATTTACAATATATATTAGCTTCACCAAAGTATCCTTTGATAATCAAATGCATTCACCCAAATTATCATTCCCGGTGAACAATATGTAAGTATATATATATATATATATATATATATACACACACTACTATAATAAGCGTTAATGCTTATGTATGCATATGTATATATATATATAAATACAAACGTATATATCCATATATATTCAATGGCAATATAATAGTTTAATATCAGTGTGTCTCTCAGATCTGTGTGATCAGTGCCTGTCCACTAACATTAACAAAGCCCAAAATCTCAACCCAAGCACAATCAACACAATGTCATAAGGAGGGACTCAAAACTCAAATAGATAAACATCACCCAATACTGCATGCAGAGGTAAACAAGACTCTAAAATGCAAACCTATCGGTTAAGGATGACTTACTTATTACCCACAAACTGACTCAACTCAATCATTCTAATGTGGTGTGTGTACATGCTCAGATAGTTTACTTTTACCGGTTACCCAACCAAGATCTTCTTCCGAGTGATACTTCCCCTCCCCCTGGAGAACATTTACTTGCAACCACTAACACATGCACATAGCAGTCAATTGTTCACAACATATGTAGTATATATGAACATTTCCAAAGTTAGAATAATAATTCAATAACCATCTATTCACATATATTGTAATGTCCCCTTCTCAATTGTGATCAATTCAGTTAACCGTTGGCCTATTCCGAAGACCCGTAGGCTACTCGGAGGGTGAAAATTAGGGTTTCCTGCTTTTGAGGGGGTTGTTGCTTGAAGTTCGGTGATTGGATTGCGGATTCCTTCTAGGTTTTCAATGAGCTTCGCAGTGGTATAGCATGCATGGTGATTCGAGCAACTTCGAGAATTTGCTATTTTTAGTAAATTCCATTTCTGGCAGTGGTCTCGTTGGCTTCTGTGCAGTTGGCTCTCTTCTTCAACCAGTTCAGTTGGTATTGTGATTTTTGGCCTTTTGATGCTTTTTCTGGAGAGATAAGTTTATTTAATTTAAATAATGTTATATTTTGAGGTTATAACCCCTTGGGCTAGCTTTATCACTTTATGTTGTTTTAAAAGGGGGACTTCAAGGATGGTTATCTCATCAGGAGATAATTAAATATTTTCTAACGGCCAAATTAGATGTTGGAGAAATGGGGTGCCTACTTGAGGAGAAGATTAATTTTAATAAAGGTGAAATATTTACCTTATGAGAAAAGGATGCCATCTTTGGAGGGAAAAGATATGAAGTCAAGTTTGAATTTGGGCGCCCTTCTTGAAGCTTCTAGAAGATTCTTCTCAAGTCTTTATAAGCAAGCCTCTGCTCTTCATTTCTTTATCTTTTGTCTACCATACCGTTATGCTACTAGATTGTTCAATCAAAGCTTCCAGGCAAGCATACCTCCTAGCACTTGGCTCATCTTCTTGCTTGAAAGATAGCAACTAGTTGGGTGATGGATTGCAGTTGAGTTGCTTTGTAGTGATTTCTTGCATTTGTAGTGGATTTCTTGCATTTGTAGTTCAGTTTCAAGCATAGTAGTGGAGTTTTCTGAGTTGTTGGTTTATGTAGCTGATTGTAAGTTTTATTCACAAATCCAAAAATAAAAATATTCTCATTCTGGGTACTTTACCTATCTAATTCCTTGCTAGGGGCGACCTTGTGTGCCAATTTGCAGATTTTATTATCAAGAGTTTGATTTTATGGAGCAAAATCGCCCCTCCTTGAGGGCCGTACCATTCTAGACATGCTTGGAATTCTGTGCAAAATTAATGAGTCTTTTGGGTTGGTTTTTGTTGTTCCTTCTCGGGCGCCATCATCCTGGGAGTATTAAGCATTTTGTCTCATGCGTTTTGGGTGAGTTTTGAGTGAGTTGTGAGCATAATAGTGAGTTGTTGAGTTGATGGTTTGTGCATTTTCAGTCAATAATCAGTTAGATCAGATTGTGTGAATTCCTTAGTTGAGTGAGAAGTTGATTCTAAGGGGTCTTGTGAGCATGGGAGAGTTGTTAAATATTGTTGTAGCATTATTAAGCTTCTAATCTCGTGTTCTTGGCAGACACTCTATCTCATTGTAAGCTGAACAATAGTACGGTCAGCATTCTCACTTCTTTCTTATTTATTTACTTGTATTTCCCATTGAATAAGTGGAAGAGGCTGGCTTGCCGCCTATTTACTTTCAGAAATTGCATTGTACTTCAAATTGTTGATCAACTGAGCTGTCACTAAATTCATGGATCCTCTAACCATATGTGCTCCCCTCCTCCCACATCGGGTCTTAGGGCACATTCTTGGTTAGAGTTACATTTTGATCAACTAGCTCATAGGGATACTGTGACCATATGCTTGCCCCTCTTCCCACATCGGGTTTTAGGGTGCATTCTTGGTTAGAGTTACTTTCAATTCAAGATCCTCTGACCATATGATAGTACCTTGCCCAACTTGGGGATCCTGGTGCACATCTTTGGTTAGAGTTACCTTCTGCATCGTTTTGGTTTTAGAGCTAACCTTAACGGGTGCGTGTTGCATTGTATTTGCAATTAAAAAATTAAAAAAAATTGGTTTGGTTCTTTATAGTGGTATCAGAGCCATGATCTTGCCAACTTGTGCCCTACAGTGATTCAGTTGACAGATGAGTGACAATAATTGCAGATACTACACCAGAAGTCAGGCTAGAAATCAGCGGTCACAGTTTCCGCTAGTGCCAGAAGCAGAAACCTTTTCAGAGGCTTTGAGAGAAACTGGGAAAGCAGTAGATACCAGTAAAGCAATTGAGAACATGTCAGTTAGTCATAAGCAGACCATGGATGAAAGAGAGGATAAGATGGAGAAGAAGTTTGATGGGATGATTGATATGATGTCCCGTTTGCTTGCAAGAATGGATGAGCGGGCTGCTCAGAATCATACCCCTAGTCAAAACAATGCCACAGGAGAAAATAGTGGTGTCAATGGAAACAATTGCAATGGGAGAGACATGACTATTGGCCAACATGAGGCCATGTCTAGAGGATTAGCCTCTAGGCCACTCTTTCCTACATTCACTCAAAGGGAAGAACCACAAGTTGAAGCTGCCATTCCTTTTGCAGATGATGCCAGGCAAGCCTACATAGAGTATGCCACCTTACCCCCTAATCTTAGAGACCAATGGTCCTCTGATCAATTCTTGAACCATAGAATGTAATGTCCCCATTTTTGGCGAGCATCAGAGTTCGTAAGAATTAGCCTATTATGCGACCCTCGCAGGCTGATGGGATGGATTGAGGGTCTTGTTGGAGCTTGGCTCAGCTTCAGTTGGCAGTTCTTGATCAGTTGGCTTTCGTTCGGGCTCGTTCGTACACTTCTTGCATAAGTTGTTATTTTTAGCAGTTAGTGGCAGTCAGCGTGGGACCCCTGCTATTTTTAGCAGTATGGATGGATTATGTTCAGAATCACTTCCTCTTTCGTCAGCTTCAGACGGCTCGAGCATCGGGTGAATATTGAGCGAGATATCAATATTTAATTGATTTAATTAAATATTAATTGTGGAAGCGTTATAATATAAAGTTATAATATTTAATTATAACTTAAGTGATTTGGCTGAAGGGGGTCGCCCATCATGAAAGGGGGCCAATTTTTAATTATATTTTGTAATTAAAAATTTGAGTTGCAACTATTGAAATATTAAAAGAATAAAAAGTTCAAATTTTAATGATTCCCTATTATTGTGGAAATCGCACTTTTCAAGTGTATAAGCCATTTGCATTGGAAATCGAGCCATTATGCATATTGAGTTATTGAAAATTGATCAAGTTTGGTCTGAGCAAGAAGCTTTAGGGTTTCAGTCTCGAATTCATTGGGGAACGAGCCATCTCCATTGAAAGCAATTCAGAGGGTGTGAGATATCACCTGATCTATTGCCAGCAGAGGAATTTCTTCACTCAGAAGAAGTTGCAGAGCATCACAGATAATAAATATTCAGGGGTTTTGATTAGCACTTTATCTAGCAGAGGTTTATACATTGAGGCGCCTATTTTCTTTACATCTGGAGACCATCTGAGGGAGCTGTACTTTATTGTTTGTTGCTGCTGTTTACCAAGCCGTACCATTCTGTACTTGGCCGTACCATACCAGCAAAGCCGTACTCTTGCTTTCAGAGTAAATCGCCTTCTATCTTCATCATCTGGCATTTTCTATTGGGGCGCAAATATCCAGAGCATCACTGAGTAGCATCTGACAGAGGAGGAAGTGGATGTTTCATCTCAGCCGTACCATCTTTCTGAAGATCATTTATTGCTGCAGCCAAACCAGGTTTCATAAATATCATTTCCTTTTTCTTTGCATGTAACTGGATCATCTTTGTATCATTGCAGAAGATTAAATAATAGCCTGTCATCAGTATTTGCTATTGATTCTATAGTTTTTAGTGATGATTTATTTTTATTGAATTTATTCCCAATTTATTGCAAAATCGCATTTCTTCATATTCTATGCAAAAACATCAAAAAAACCAAAATATTCAGAAAAACAAACAAAAACATCAGATACAGAGAAAACGGGGAAACTAGGGTTTCTACAGTGGTATCAGAGCTAAATCCTGCCATCCTAAGGGTTTAGCAGTCTTATGCAGCCAAAACAGATTGGCTCTCACAGGTATTACACACGCAGACGTGCTCTGATTGACAGGCAACAGAGTTTGAGCAGGCAGCTGGAAAACATGGCTGACAAGAATGACAGGACTGACAGAACAGGTAATCTGAGAACAGAGATTCCACATAACCACAAAGATCAGGACGATGCAGAGGTTTTGCATGCACTTAGAGATCTACGTGCAGGTCAACGGCAGTCAAATGGTGTATTACAGCAGTTGGCAGTAGCACTTCAGAGATTGGGTACTCCGAGGAGACCGTCACCACATCGTGACGACAACAGGAGTGATGCAGGATCTCGGAGAGCTCCTAGGACAGCTTCATGGACAGCAGATAGGCCTACCAGGCCTACATTTGTGAGACAGGAGCCCGATGGGGCTGTTACAGGTGAGGAGCATGAGGGTTTGTTCGCTAGTACACTTAGGGCAGCGAATGACGAGTGGGAGTTAGTACCACCTGAGGCCAGAGAAAGGATTACCATTGACAAAACACCACAAAACAAAGAAGAAGAAGTGATTAGCATGTTTAAGGAGTATAGCGCTCTTCCTCAAAAAATTAAGCAGGAACTTCCTTTCAGGAGTTACATGGATTTGCACCCGAGTCTTTGCCATAAGATAGAGTTTGCAAGGAAGAAATATCTCACTATAGCTCATGAGTTGTTTACACGTGAAATGGATAGAGAATCTACACATAAGGATGATACAACTCTTCATCAAAATGATTTGGTATCTTCAAATCCCTATGAAGTATGCAGAAATTTATGTGATGAATTTGATAGACGTGCTGATTTGATTCAAGAAAACACTAGCACAGCTTTGGGTAATGATTTACCTACATCGTCCTTGCAAGAGGTGATTCAAGAAGTTCCTACTATGGAGGCTACTTCTGATTTTCATGACAGCGATGATGAAACTTCGCGTGAGCATGAGACAGCAGCGATTTCACATATGCAAAGTAATCCTATTGAGTTGTCACATGAAGAGACTCAAGAGTTGGGTACTAGTGATGCATTTGGTGTTGAGGATTCATGTCATGGTGAGTCTGATTTTTCAGATCAGACCTTTGAAAACAAGCCAGAAGATTCATATGTTGATATGGAATCCCAGGATCGTGTTTCGGATAGGCGTGCAGTCACTTTGAGAGTGGAAGCGTGTGAAGATACTGTCATACCAGCAACTTCTACCTTATCAGTTGAGCCATCCTTTGAGGTACAAAGCAGCAGTACCTTAGATGTTGAGGTGTGCATGGATGAAAGCACACATGATGCTGCTTATCATGAGGTGAGTGATGACGAATCAGCTTCATATCATAGTGCATATTGTGAACCGGAAAACTTGTATGGGGGTCATAAGCTACAGAATCCTCATCATTTGGTTGGGCAACTACAAGTGAATGACAATATGATTGCCACAACCCTTGAGCATTTTGATGTTGCACGTCAGATGTTGGCTACCTATGGTTGGAGTACTCCTTTGACAGATGAGCACGGTGATAGTGGTTTTTCCCTTGCAGTGATACATGCACTTCGAGAAGCAATTGGAATGATGAAACAAAACTACCTAAAACTACTTGCGGACAGGGATTTTCTTCTCGAGTGGGATTGCATTTGTTATGATGCATTAAAGGGAAAGGAGGAGCAGATCGATGAGCTCACTCATGAGCTTGAGGTGACTCTGGACGCATTGCAGAGCACCCAGTTGGCCCTTCAAGAGTCACAGTTACAGATTGAGAAGCTTACCGTGGCGTTGAGTTTAGCACAATCTTCACCATCTTTTGATATAGTTCAGATTTCCATGGCAGCAGTTGGTGAGGAGCATACACCCATGGTTCATAGCAGTGAGGGATATGTTGAGGATGTGGTTACATCCATCACGGTCACAGGTGCAGTTGATACAGATGGGATGAGTGCATTGGTTGAGAGTTGCAGTGAGCCACGCGTTGCACTAGGTTCTCCTGAGATTAGTCCCATGATAGGTGATGCAAGGCAGATCATTGATAGTTCCTGTGACATGGTTGTTGATTCACTAGAGAGTTGTGTGACAACCCTTGACACTTGTCCATCTTCACAGAAGATATCCAGAGTATCATCCAGTTGGGAGATTGGTTCTTATGTTGATTTGTTTCCCCCTCCTGGAAGCAAATCACTCATTTTATTCGATGCAGTTGATTATGATCGGCAGCTGGTTGAGCCAAGTTAGGAGTACAATTCAATTTATTATTCCAGGGATTCAGAAAAGGATGATTCAGATCAGTATGGAGTGATTGTGCAGTTTGTGAATAATCCATTATTCGAATTTGATGGTGGTTTGATTTATGATAACCCACTCTTCGAGTTGGAAGCTGATCGTACTCTTGATACTAGTTCTGGCTTGGGTGATAATCGTAGTGTTTGGGATTGTTCAAGTGCATCGAGATTCCAAACAAGACTCACAGAGGAGTTTAATGGGGTGTACACGGTGAGGAGTGCTTATAGCTTTTTCTTTGATCCACCTGTACATGATTCGTATTCGATGCACAATTCTTGTGCACAGGGTGATTCTCTTGGTGCAGTCAAGGGGAGTAATTCATTACTGTGTGCAGAGTTACCATCTTCAAAGGATGGGATTAGCAGCTGCAAGTACTCGACTCAATTGTTTGTGGGGAATTACTTGCAGGGACAGCAGTTAGTTATCCATCATGCTGATATGTATTTGATAGGGCTTGCTACTTCTATGTCGCAGATTTTTCATACGGGTACATGGTTACAGGGCGACTATGGTGTTAGTAGGCATGATGGCTCGGTCAGTTATCACATCCATGAGGGTTTAGCAGAGGACAGGGAGAGATTCGGTGTAGCAGACGCTTCTAGAAGTTCTTATCTCTGTATGACAGGTGGATGTGAACTCATATTGTATTGGGATCCCGGTGGCGACAGCTTTGGCACCGAGTATTGGATGGGTCCCATTGGGTTACTTCACTATTCTCAGCATGGTGAAGTTGGAGGCAGTAGAGCGCAGTGGCAGCCTGAGGATGACAGTCACGACAGACTTTCACTCTGGGTTTGGGATCCAGGGATTGCTTGCACAGTTGAGTTTTTGATGATGCTACAGGAGATAGTTCATGATGTGTGGGACATTTCACAGTTTTTCTTTTGGGCCTCCCGAGGATTGGAGTTTCTTTGCAGTGGAGATTGCTTGGGGACAAGCAATTTCAGGGAGGGCGGACTGTAATGTCCCCATTTTTGGCGAGCATCAGAGTTCGTAAGAATTAGCCTATTATGCGACCCTCGTAGGCTGATGGGATGGATTGAGGGTCTTGTTGGAGCTTGGCCTGGCGCTCTTGACTGGGCTTGGCTGTCAGTCAGCTCGACACTTCTCACATAAGCTGCTATTTTTAGCGCTAGTAAGCACGGGACCCCTCGCTATTTTAGTAGTATGGATGGATTATGTTCTAATCACTCTCGGGCCGCCTTTATCGCCTTGTTAATTCCGGGTGAATATTGAGTTACATCACATTTAATTGATTAATTAAATATTAATCGCGGGAAGTTTATAATATAAAGTTATAATATTTAATTATAACTTAAGTGATTTGGCTGAAGGGGGTCGCCCATCATGAAAGGGGGCCAATTTTTAATTATATTTTGTAATTAAAAATTTGAGTTGCAACTATTGAAATATTAAAAGAATAAAAAGTTCAAATTTTAATGATTCCCTATTATTGTGGAAATCGCACTTTTCAAGTGTATAAGCCATTTGCATTGGAAATCGAGCCATTATGCATATTGAGTTATTGAAAATTGATCAAGTTTGGTCTGAGCAAGAAGCTTTAGGGTTTCAGTCTCGAATTCATTGGGGAACGAGCCATCTCCATTGAAAGCAATTCAGAGGGTGTGAGATATCACCTGATCTATTGCCAGCAGAGGAATTTCTTCACTCAGAAGAAGTTGCAGAGCATCACAGATAATAAATATTCAGGGGTTTTGATTAGCACTTTATCTAGCAGAGGTTTATACATTGAGGCGCCTATTTTCTTTACATCTGGAGACCATCTGAGGGAGCTGTACTTTATTGTTTGTTTACTGTGTCAGCATCTATTCTCAGATTTATTGTACGGCACGCTAAAGCTTCAGATTTTGTTTTCGAGTAATTGTTCGGTTTTCAACGCAACACCGCAGCATATCCATCCAGCATCCACGATATAACGCGATTGTCGCACCGTCCTTCCGTCTCACAACCGGATCATCTCACAACCGTCCTGACGTCCGCATCAAGATTTTGCTATTGATTCTATAGTTTTTTGCTGGATGATTTATTTTTATTGAATTTATTCCCATCACAGAAAATCGTGATTTCTTCATATTCTGCAAAACGCCAAAACCAAAATATCTAAAAACAAACAAACATTAGATAGCCAGAGAAAAACGGGGAAACTAGGGTTTCTACATAGAAACAGAAGAAACGGAGAAAGAGCTGATAACCGAGCTCCTATGGCTCCTAGAACTGACTATCAGCAAGCCCTTGGGAAGGTGTCCTTGGCTCACTTCGATGGAAGTGAAGCATGTTCAGCAAGGTCATGGGTTCAGAAGCTAGACAACTACCTTTCACTAAGACCCATGCTTGAAGAAAATGCCATAAAATTTGCAACGTTGCATTTGGAAGGTGCTGCCCATGAGTGGTGGTACCATGGTTTGGTCACACTTGGCCACAACCTCATTCAAACCTATGATGAGTTCACAAATAAGCTGATTGAGAGGTTTTATATTAAAGACCCAGAGGTGAAGTTTAGGGAGCTTGCACAGCTGCAACAGCATGGTTCATTGGAAGCATACATTGGAGATTTTCAAAGACTTTCCTTGATGGTGCCTGTTGTGACCTTTTCACACATCGCCCCATTCAAGATGGGGACCCCCTAAATTTTTGCTCCATTCCGGTCTTTTGGCTTGAGTTTTTTCTCTCTCTCTCCCGCTCTGTCTCTTTCCTGATGTCCGCCTTTCGAGGGGTTGCGCCCGTCAGTGAATTTAAGTGTGGAGCTGACCAAGTCTAAAATTAGGGTTTCATCGTTTTTGGTCAGTCCAAGGTCAGGTAAAGTGAGTAAATTGAAAATTGAACTTAACATTGTTGTCAGCAGGTATCCAGCAGGCTTTCAGCAAGCTTTCATCAGATTCCAAGGTACTTACTATTTTTAGTAAGTGTGAAATTACAGACAATTTGTCAGCTATTTTGAGATTCCGACAGTCACACAGCATTCAGAGCACATCAGACTGTTCGCGTGCAAAATTTGAGCGAAAACAGATGACTTACTATTTTTAGCAGTCTGGCTTCCGGCACGAATTTCAGGATCCAGATACAGAGTTTTTCTTTGCATGTCTGGATATTCCTTCTGGGTTTTTCGAGACCTTCGCGATGATGTAACATGCAAGACGAGGTGACCACTTTCAGGATTCAGTCTTCCGAGGCTATTTTTAGGGTTTGCATGTCAGGGTTTCTTTTGCATGTCGGGTGATTCCTGATGGGTTTTTCGAGAGCTTCGCGATGGTATGACATGCAAATGAAGATTCTCACTTCAAGAAGGAACTTGCTATTTTTAGCAAGTGTGTCCCGGCAGCCGCCTCCGAGCAGTTCGGATTCACGAGCTGATCGCAGTGCCACAGAAACGAAGGCAAACCGAGTTCATTTGGTATGCATGCAAAGCAAATTAGGGTTTCCAACTTCGGAGCCTAAAAATAGGCGTAAAAACTCAGAATCTTCAAAAACCGGTGTAAACCACCGCGATCAGCATTCTTCAGGCTATCTGCTGGTGAAATTTCAAGTCAAACGGAGCACTTACTATTTATAGTAAGACAATTTGGAAACTGGCTAAAAATAGTAAATTGAGCGCATGCGTCAGTGTCAGCCAGCAGGTCACGTGGTGAGGAGCGCCTCATTCAAATTTCAACTCGATCGGAGCTTGGGAGCTATCAGAAACCTGAGCTTACTATTTATAGTAAGCCACCTTCAGAAACAGGATAAAAATAGCAGGATGACTAAAAATGGCAGTGTTGACAGGACATTGAAGCTATGAGGATGCAGTGCGCAAAATTTCAAGCCGTTCCGAGCTTCAGAGATACAAATTCGGAGGACTTACTATAAATAGCAGGGCACGTAAGCTGGCGAAAGATGATGAAAATTTGTCTAAGTCTGGAACTTCATCCAGCAGGCATAAGGAAATGTGCCCAGCTAGTGAGGAGGCATAAAAAATTTCTAAGTGTGAGTTCATCCTTCACACAGGGCAAAATGCGCCCAAGGCACAAGAAGTCAAAAGAAGTCAACAATCTTCGTCCTGCTCAGGGGTCCAAATGCGCCCAAAGAAGGAAGAAAGCTCAGGAGGTTTGAAAAATTTTCTAAGGCATGAAACACGTCCGCCTCACCCCTCTAAATGCGCCCAAGATACAAGTTCATCCTTCACAGGGGGTGAAATGCGCCCAAAAGCAAATTGGTTAAAGCAAAGTCAACACTCAAATCCTCCTCCACATCAAAAATGCGCTCATCCTGTAGCATAGGCAAAATACGCCCAAAAGCAAATTGGTTAAAGCAAAGTCAACACTCAAATCCTCCTCCATATCAAAAATGCGCTCATCCTGTAGCATAGGCAAAATGCGCCAAAGTTGTAGAGGGTCAAAGCAAAGTCAAACATTTTCATCCTTCCCACTAGGCAAAATGCGCCCAAACTTGTTCATGTCAAGACGAAAATAGAGAAGGTGAAGAGTCACCCAAGAACGTTGGAGAAAGTTCATCCACCAGCAAGTATAAAATGCGCCAAGTTTGAAGAGAGTCAACAAAGTCAAAGATTTCGTCCTCCTCCATAAGCAAAATGCGCCCAAACTTGTGCATGTCAAGACGAAAATAGAGAAGGTGAAGGGTCACGAGGGACGTGATAGCAAGTTTATCCTTCTCCTACATAGAAATGCGCCCATGTTTGGATGTGAAAAGTGATTAAGGGTGGTAATTGAGGTGAAAATTTTGCCAAGGCGTGGTAAATTCAAGGTGAAAGCTAGGCGTTATCCTCCATCATGTGTAGAATGCGCCCAAGGTGGTGGGCCTTAGAGAAAATTGCTGGGCGTGTGTGTGTTGGGCGCCTAAAGCCTAAAGGTGTGTGGCGTGATTTTAAATCCCTCTTCAAATGCTATATGCGCCTAGGGAGATGGGAGTTATAAAGTGTTGAAATATTTTCTAAGGTGGTGAAGGCAAAGTGGCTAAGGCGTGATTTTAAAATCCTCCCAAGTATGCTAGGCGCTTAAAATATTTTAAAATAGCTTGAAGGCGTTGAAATATTTGAAGGTGGTGGAAATAAAATGAAGTGTGCTAGGCGCCTCAAGTAGTAAAGGTGAAATATTTTCTAAGTGCTGGAGAAGTTGCCTAGGCGTTGGGCTTTTAAATGAATATTTTCAAGTGTGAAGTGTGAAGTAAGAAATAAAAGCGTGCTAGGTAAATAAAAATTGTTTTTTTTAAATGAAGAAGATGATACTTCTCTCGCTGGCAGATGATCAAATTATTTTCTAAGGGAAATTTTTTCAAAATGCAAGATGATTGAAATATTTTCTAAGGCAAAATTATTTTCCCTTGGAAAATATGCCTAGAGCTCAAAATAATGAAGTTTTCCGAAGCACGAGCCAATTTTCTCAGCAGTGGAGTCAGAAGTGAATGATATTGCACAGATGAATTCAAGTTCTTCAGTTTGGAGCAACACAGGATGATCGCAGGCGAAGAATCAATTTAAAATGGTCAAAGTAATACTTTTTCTAAGGTTCAAAATTGAAAAATTAAATGAACCCGTTCGTTGGGTACCCATGGATTCGAGACGTTCTGAAGAAAATTTTCTTCTGGGTACTGGACGTTCATGATGAATGATGGATTTCCAAGTCTTCCAAACTTCGCCGACACTCTTTCAGTGAAGAATTTAATCAGTACTCAAATTGTGAATTTTCCTAAGGGAGAATTTTAAATTTTCTAAGGCAAAAATGAATAAAATGTGTTTTCAAAATGAATTTTCTTCAAACGATGAGTCCGAGATGAGTTGCCTAGATAATTTTGTTTGAATTCTTCAAGGATGGATTTTTCAGAGCAGAAGAGAGTTAAAATTCAAATTCCAGTAACAGAGCTCCGGCTGGTGAGTAAAAATTCAAATTCCAGTAACAGAGCTCCGGCTGGTGAGTAAAAAATGACGAATTTAAATTAAATTTTTTCGAAAAGAAATTCAAAGGTGCCAGTCAAAGTCAAGTCTCTAGAAGAATAATATTCCCGACGACTGGAGACAAGTGTCAGAAACACCAGAGATGGAAAATTCGAATTCTTGAAGTGGAGTAGTGGAGTTTAATGGCACTGGCTAAAATTAACTTCTTCTAGAATTCGAGTTTTAGCTATAAAATGGAGAAGTTTTTCACTTGTTTTCACAGCTGAGGAAGTCGAATTTGCTCTGAGAGTGAAGTGGTGCAGTGAATTGTTGCTGGAAGAGTTTGAAATCTGAATGTTGCTGAGTTGAGAAAAGGACGCCTTGAGTTGCTGGAGAGCTTGAGAGAATTCGAATTTTGCGGAGGAATAGAATTTGCTGAAGAGGCGCACTTGAAAGTTAATCAAATTTGCAGCTAGAGGACGCCTTGAGTTGCTGAGGATTGGCATAGCTGAAGTGGAAGAGGTACGCCTTTTCTGGTTGAAGAAGTGTTTGCTGAAGATTGAAGTTGCTTGTAGAAGAGGTACGACTTTGCTAGTGTTGAGGCTGAAGTCTGATTTGTTGAGTAAGTTGAAGTTGCCAGTTGAAAGGGAGGACGCCTAGAAGTAAGTTGTTGAGAACTCAAAAGTACGAGTTTGCTGATTGCTGATACGAAATTATTGAAATTGCTGATTGCTGATAGTGAAGCCAAGTCATCAAAGTCCATTTAGAAATCTGCTCTAAGTGTGGGAATTCGAACTTATTCAAGAAAAGAAGCTGAGGTTTGCAAACACGAGAGTTATTGCAGCTTCTAGAATTCGACTGCAGCCCCTATACAATGCCTTATTTTATTAAATTCAATTGTCGATGAATGTTTGTTATGCTGCGCATGGCTGAAGCTAAGACAACCGAAAGGACAATGTACCGACAAGCTATGATCAGCAGTTTGAAGGCAAGACATTCATGCCGAGTCAAGTTTATTTCAAAGCTGGGGCAAGTTGGATCTGACACTAACTGGCTCTGGCTAACCCGCCGATACCTTCAAGAACAGGCTGTTTGGAATCGGAAGTCATCGGGCTTCAGCCACTTCGCACAACATTGTTCGGAGTGGATTATATGCAGCTGCTGGTTTTCCGCCAGCCATTCAGTGCTCAGAGCTGATAATGGAGTGCGCTAATTGCTACGAGAAGGAACACCGGTCGATCATGTCACCTGATGGCCAAGTGCTTGCCAATCTTACTCCGGCAGCCATTGGTGAAGCTTTCGGGATCCCGGTGCACAGAAACATGATTTACAAATCCAGGGAGCGAGCGGAGCGGATGTACGCTTCAGCTTTCGAGAGATGCATGGATACAATTAACACCCACTAGATGAGCACTCCTAAGCCATCTCGTGCGAAGTTGCCAAAACAGATCATAGCGGAGGACCTGAAACAAGAATACTGTGATCTCATCAAGCGATGGCCGAGCAGTGGTTGTTAGTCGCTTTGGAGGAAATCTTTGTACAAGGCATGAGTATCTGGCCACGCGATAGAGTTTCGCTAGATTGTGTTCCACCTATTTCGCTCATGAGGTTGAGGCCGCATTCAGATTTGTTGAGTTGGCGCCGAGAGAAGGCCAATGGGAACACACTACTGGACGAGGATCTTCTAGAAGACTGAATATGGAGCATTTATTACCTTTTACTATTTATGGGAGTGAGTGGGAATCTTTGATTCATTTAATGTACCACTCCCCATTCTGGCAGTTTTTAGGGTTAGGGCTGAGGTTGCACGATTCTGGCCACTCTATTGATTGTAACCCTAGCCGTCTTTTGGGACTTGGCTAGCTATAAAAGGGGAGTCCCCCTCATTTGTAAGACATTAGATTAGACATTGGAATAGTAGACAGTAGACGTTGAGAGAGCATTAGCATTAGAGCTAAATAGTGTAGCATTGTAGAGCATTTTTGCATAATTTGGAGAAGAAAGAAAGTTTTCCCTTTGAAAACTTTTGGGAGATTGTTGTGTAACACTTTTCTTGATAATAGATCTTTTCATTGATGATGGAATTCGTCTTGTCATGAATTGCTAGCAAGGTCTCTTCTTCCTTTCGTATCCAAGTAGCTTAATTTCATGCAAGTAGTTTACTTTGGTGTGTGGTGTTTTATTGAGATAGCTTCGCTTAATTCCATACCACTAGCGGTTTGTTGATGACAAGTTCGCCTTGTGTGGTCGACTGGAGATTATTTTGTGTTTAACTTCAATTGTGATTTGTATGCTTATATGCGTCGTTGTGATGGTGTATGCATGTTAAGTCATAATTTGAACATCTTTTGCTACTTCCCTTGAAGATTGCACCGATTTTACTGAGGCTGTCCGACGTGAGGCTAGGTGAAATCTGGTTGAAGTCTATTGAAACGAAGCCCCACATATCCTGCATTTAGAATAGAATATAAGTTTCTTAGGCCTTATACCCTTTTACTTTCCGCACATTTCTGATTAGTTTTAGGAGAATAAGCTATATTGCCAAATCTTGCGCACAAAATCCCCTTCAAAATCATACCAACTGCTAACTGCAAGAAGTCTGAACAATTGTGTAAGTCCCCTCGTAAGAACACAGCAAATACACATCAACCGAACTGGGTCTATTCGCATTAAAGGAACCTTGGAGTTGAACGTGTGATCTATCTCGCAATCTTAGCACACGGAATACTTTGATCAAGAGAGAATGGAGTAGCCCTAAACTATTTCGTTCTGCTGTTTGGTGCGGTCACAAAAACCACGTCAACAGAGAAACTGGCGCTAGAGGGAGGGGCTTTCAAGGATTCTTCGCAGTGAAGCAGTCATATTCGAATAAGAAGGGATTTTCATTCAAAAGAAATTCATTGGAGAAAGAAATTATCATGAGTAAAGATGGTGCTACTGCATAGAGAGATATTCCCAGTATTGCAGCCTAACTTGGGATTCAACGACGACCAAGAGGACATTCTTTCAGGACTGAACAATCTTGCTTGGAGGATAAAGGAGAGCTACGCCCAATACATGAGAACTTGCTTCGTATTGGAGGAAGAAGAAGAAAAGTCCATTGAAATTCAAGTTGCAATTGAAAGGAATTTGCTCGATCAAAGACTACCACTTGCTCCCCTTCCCCGCCGACAGTAATCAGCTACATCCTGGATCGCATTAGCTCATTCTCACCTGATAAGTTGAAAAGAATTCTGAGGTCCACGCCAAGCTCATCCAAAGATTTTGTGGAGTTAGAGTTGCCTACTAGAGCAAGGAAGAAGAAAGAGAGCCGTTCAAGTGAAGAAGTGTTTTCAAACGAAGAAGCTCAGTCTAGTGAAGAAAGCGGAGAAGAGATCACAAGTTTGTTCCGAACTCCACCAAGTGCTTCAAGGTTTGCTCAGCCTAAAGCCGTTCAAGTTACCACACCTGTGTTCGTTCAGCAACCAGTTCAGGCTACCACAACTCCAGTAATTGTATATCAAAGGAGATATCCAATTCAAGCAATGGCTCAACCAGGAGGTCAACCAGGAGGCCAACCTGCTCCTAACGGTGCTACTTGGCTAGTTACTAATCCCTCCCCTCTTGAGTTCGCGGACTATCATGAAATGCCGAAGAATCCAGAGCACTTCTGTATAAAGTATCAAGTCAATGATCCGAACCGTTCTGCTGAGGATCACATTAAAATGTTTGAGGATCATTTGCGAAATAGACAAATTGCATACGCAGATGTGGCTTGTAGATTGTTCCCGTATTCCTTAGGTGAAGAAGCACACTTTTGGTTCATACATTTTCCAGTTGGGTCCATCAGAACATGGGAGCAGATGAAAGAGGCATTCATTGGAAAGTTCGGTATTCCAATTACCCTAGTAGAGCTCTTCCGCCAGTTCACGGAAGTAAGAAGACAGGACAAAGAGCCCATTCATGCCTTCAACAATAGATTCCAGAAGGCTCTCACAAGGCTACGTACTCCGTACATTGTTCCCGATGCTCGAGAAAATTACTATGCAGCCTTGGACCCATTGACCGCAATGTTTGTAAGACAAGCTCATCCCATTCCAGCGGACATGAATCAAGCGTATGCTAATGCAGTTGAAGTAAGTCAGAATATGGGCCAAAACATAACTGGACCTTCTTTGTACACTGGCTTGGTCACCACGAACAATCAAATGCAAACTCTTACTCCGGCATGGAATCAGCAAATTCCAGCGTTGAATCCAGTTCCGCAACCAGCATATCATGTTACGCCACCATCTGATCAATTGGTTCTCCATCCTGGGGTACCTCTATCCCAGACTCCAGCTACACAGCCTGTCTATCTCCAGAATACAGTACCTGCAGCAAGGACACAAGAGGAGAAAGAAGAAATGAAAGAATTAATAGAACAAATGAAAAGGTTGTCATTTGAGGTAACTCACCTCAGAAACCAAAATAACCAAATGCAATCAATGTTGAAGAATTATCAGGCACACCCAGGTGCCAATCGAGGATATCACAATAGTCCTCAACACCATCAAGATGCCCATCAAGGACATGGACACGATAACAGCCATGGGTGTCGAAATAATAATCAAGGATATCAAAAGAGGTCCTGGAATACTGGACCTAACAATGGAGGAGTTCCATCACTGCTAGATAACCCGCCGCCTCCTGAGAATCGTCCCACAGACAGAGTATTTTTGGCAGAGGCTGCTATGTCGGGATGGTGCCGACTCCACAATACCAATCAGCACTCAGAGTTACAGTGCCATGAGTTTCAAGTAGCTGCTGATATCTTTAAAGGAGAAGTAAAAAGCACGGAGGGTACTGAGAATCCTCCGACCACTGGGTATGAGATTGTCCCGGTACAAAGATACGACCAGGCACTAATCATAGAAAGTGTCAATGTTGTGTCTGAATATCAAAGCTACGCACCACCAAAGGTTAATTACAGGTTTCCGCCAGCTTCAGCAAATGGTCCCGTGGAGGCGTCCGATACTCAAGTCTACGAAGAGGCTCAAGTTTATTCAGAGGCTCAAGCATATTCAGAAGTTCAGGACAGTTACTCAGAGGAGCCACTTGAGCAAGGTAACTACGTTTTTCCACCTCTCAACAATAGTGTGTTGGTAGAAGGAAGAAGAGAGGTGCAAGCGTTTCAAACTTCCGGAGGAGCAGCACCCAAGGTGTATCAGAGGACTTATCATCAAAACGAGCCTCTGACGTCTTCGATTCCTCCGAATAATTTCTCAACCCCACCTAATCCAAACGCGAGTAACAATCCGAATTTGCCTCGGGATTCTCCGGAATATAGACAACAGAATGTGATGCAGAATAGAAATGGACAACAGACTGTTTAGCAACAACCCACACACGTAATGCAGCGTCCTCAAAAGGACAATTCCCCAAGAGATGATATGAAAAGACTAAGTTCCTATGTGTTAGAAGAAGTGAAGAAGATAAAGGTCAGTCTTCCCTTGTATGAGTTAATGAAAATCTCTGAGGTTAGAGACACAATTTTGGGAAGTCTATATGAGACACCAGTTGCAAAGAGTACACCTCAGGAAGCACCTAGTTCATCTAGAAATCCTCCAGTAAATGTACAGTCATGTCCCGTGCAGAATGCAAACATGGTAGAAGAAGTGCCTTACGCGCCTTTTAACGCTTGGGAAACTCCACAGCAGTCGCAAGGTTTTGTGGGAGTAGTACAAGGATCTTCAAGTGAACCTGAAAAGCCAAGAACTGAAGATAAGAGAAGAGTCAGATTTAATTTGCCCACAGAGCAAAAACAAGAGCAGACACAGAGGGTTGCCCAGGACAGTCAAATTCCACGATGGGATGAAAAGAATGGAAGAAAGAGCATTGTACCAGAAGAGAAGAAGAAACCAGTGGTATTCTACCAGGGGAAAGATGAACCATCCCCGTTCTTAGTATCAGTTAGACTCTTCGGAAAGTTGCTACACAATTGTTTGATTGATTCCGGTGCTTCTAGTAACGTCATGCCATTGAAGGTGTGTCAAAGGTTGGGTATAGTCCCGTTGCATACTACAAAGAAAGCGACCCAGCTTGACAAGACTGAAGTGCCAGTGGTCGGGGAGTTGAATAATATTCATATGCAATTGTCAGCTGATCCCCGAATCCAGAGTTGTATTGACATATCAGTGGTCGACATACCGGATGGGTATGGCATGTTGCTGAGCCGATACTGAGCAAGAAAGTTAAATGGATATATTGCAACTGATTTCGCTCACATGTGGCTCCCATGGAAGTGGAAGAGGTACGCCTTTGCTGGTTGAAGAAGTATTTGCTGAAGATTGAAGTTGCTTGTAGAAGAGGTACGACTTTGCTAGTGTTGAGGCTGAAGTCTGATTTTTTGAGTAAGTTGAAGTTGCCAGTTGAAAGGGAGGACGCCTAGAAGTAAGTTGTTGAGAACTCAAAAGTACGAGTTTGCTGATTGCTGATACGAAATTATTGAAATTGCTGATTGCTGATAGTGAAGCCAAGTCATCAAAGTCCATTTAGAAATCTGCTCTAAGTGTGGGAATTCGAACTTATTCAAGAAAAGAAGCTGAGGTTTGCAAACACGAGAGTTATTGCAGCTTCTAGAATTCGACTGCAACCCCTATACAATGCCTTATTTTATTAAATTCAATTGCTGATGAATGTTTGTTATGTTGTAGATGGCTGAAGCGAAGACAACTGGAAAGGACAATGGTGCCTCAAGACAAGCTATGATCAAGAAGCTGAGCAAGACATTCATGCCAGAGTCGAAGTTTATTTCAAAGCTAGGCAAGTTGACGGACACTAACCTGGGCTCTGTCAACCTGGATACCTTCAAGAACAGGCTGTTTGGAATCGGAAGTCATCGGGCTTCAGCCACTTCACACAACATTGTTCGGAGTGGATTATATGCAGCTGCTGGTTTTCCGCCAGCCATTCAGTGCTCAGAGCTGATAATGGAGTGCGCTAATTGCTACGAGAAGGAACACCGGTCGATCATGTCACCTCGGGATGGGCTATGCTTGCCAATCTTAATTCCCAGCCATTGGTGAAGCCGATCCCGCAGTACGTAAAACATGATTTACAACCAGGAGCTGAAATGGGCTTTACGGTATCGCTTCAGTTCGAGAGATGCATGGATACAATTAACACCTGATCGGATGAGCACCTAAGCCATCTGCATGGTTGCTAAAATGTGATCATAGCTGAGGACCTCAAACAAGAATACCGTGGATCTCAGCTACGTCGAAAGTGTGGTTATTAGCTGCTTGGAGGAAATCTTGTACAAGGCACGAGCATTCAGTCACGGTGTAGAGTTTCAGTTAGATTGTGTTCCACCTATTTCAGTTCATGAGGTTGAGGCCGTACTTGGCAGATTTGTTGAGTTGGCAGTCAAAGAGAAGGCCAATGGGAACACACTACTGGACGAGGATCTTCTAGAAGACTGAATATGGAGCATTTATTACCTTTTACTATTTATGGGAGTGAGTGGGAATCTTTGATTCATTTAATGTACCACTCCCTATTCTGGCAGTTTTTAGGGTTAGGGCTGAGGTGGCACGATTCTGGCCACTCTATTGATTGTAACCCTAGCCGTCTTTTGGGACTTGCCTAGCTATAAAAGGGGGAGTCCCCCTCATTTGTAAGACATTAGATTAGACATTGGAATAGTAGACAGTAGACGTTGAGAGAGCATTAGCATTAGAGCTAGATAGTGTAGCATTGTAGAGCATTTTTGCATAATTTGGAGAAGAAAGAAAGTTTTCCCTTTGAAAACTTTTGGGAGATTGTTGTGTAACACTTTTTTTGATAATAGATCTTTTCATTGATGATGGAATTCGTCTTGTCATGAATTGCTAGCAAGGTCTCTTATTCCTTTCGTATCCAAGTAGCTTAATTTCATGCAAGTAGTTTACTTTGGTGTGTGGTGTTTTATTGAGATAGCTTCGCTTAATTCCATACCACTAGCGTTTTGTTGATGACAAGTTCGCCTTGTGTGGTCAACTGGAGATTATTTTGTGTTTAACTTCAATTGTGATTTGTATGCTTATATGCGTCGTTGTGATGGTGTATGCATGTTAAGTCATAATTTGAACATCTTTTGCTACTTCCCTTGAAGATTGCACCGATTTTACTGAGGCTGTCCGACGTGAGGCTAGGTGAAATCTGGTTGAAGTCTATTGAAACGAAGCCCCACATATCCTGCATTTAGAATAGAATATAAGTTTCTTAGGCCTTATACCCTTTTACTTTCCGCACATTTCTGATTAGTTTTAGGAGAATAAGCTATACTGCCAAATCCTACGCACAAAATCCCCTTCAAAATCATACCAACTGCTAACTGCAAGAAGTTTGAACAATTGTGTAAGTCCC
>VDFB02388634.1:0-22150 GCA_007258455.2 Sequoia sempervirens | reverse complement strand
CATTTGTAACATGCTTATTTTTAACCCAACATTTATTTTTGTGGGTGAAGCGATTTGCATTTGTGTTTTTGGGACCGTATCTTAGCTCTCCCTTTGCAGTAAGGGCTTTCTCAATCTGGACACCTTTTTCGACTAGGTCCGCGAAGGTTGTGCAACAATGCACTTGCAATGCATATTTTAGGGGGCCTAGAAGTGTTTGAACAAACATGTCCACCTTTTCCCTTTCAGGTATGTCAATGTGACACCAACTAGCTAGGCTCCTCCATTTTGGAAAGAATGGGATGAATGTCTCACTGGCATCCTCTTGTGTGAGATTGCACAAGCTAGTAATAGAGGTGTCCATGTCAATGTTGTATGCGTAATTTTTTATGAATTTTTGTTTAAGCTCATCCCATGTCTGGATATCCTCTTGAGTAGAGAACCACTCAAGGGCAAGACCTGCGAGACTTTTAGAAAAGAGTCTCATCAAGTACGTTTGTTCATAGGTGACATGCATACAATTGATTGCAAACTCACATACATGTTTGATGGGGTTTGTCTTTCCTCTGTATTTTGTAAAATTGGGTGACACATATCCCAGAGGAAATGGTGGCATGTATAAGTTCATGTCAAAGGGGTATACGTTTAGATCATATGACACTTCTTATTTTTTGCCAGACATATGTATGTTTTCTATGGTCTTCTCTAGACCCATCATTCTTGCTTGTAAGACATCGATTATAGGGTTATTAGTGGTACCATACATAGGATTGATTGGCATGCAATAAGTCACCATTTGTTGTGAGTGAATGTTGGCATGTTGTTGAGGGATGGGTTGTTTGTATTGAAAGTTTGGATTGGGGGTATGTTGGTGAGTATGAATATGGGATGAGTATGTTGGGATGTGTACCCTAGCAATTTGGGTCGATATTTGGGGAATATGGTGACCATGAATATTTTGATGCACGAATGATGCCATGACCTGTGTGTTTTTCCTACCTTGTCCCAATTGTTGGGTTGGTAAAAGGGGAATGTTCATATTTTGTCCTTGGGAGGTGATGAAATTTGACTGTATTGATGTGTTAATGTTTTGTTGTTGTCCTTAAATAAAGATACATCGTTTTCCTCCACCTAAATGATTTTGTGAGAAACCAATGAGAGGATATGACGAAGGTGTACTTATGGCACTAGATGTAGTTGTCAAGGGGGGATTAGTATGACTTGATGATGCCCTCATGGTATTTACTGTAGTGGTAAAGAGAGGATTGGAGTAACTTGCCCACATTGTTGAGGAGCCAAAAGTGGTTCCAGCTGATTGTGATGGTGTTGTGGATATTATGGGTACTATGACAAATTGTGATCCTCCAATGGATGTAGCGTTTATTGAATGGGAGTTATTAGGAATGTTGGAGGTAGCAATATAGTCGGTGTAGCGTCAAAAAAGGTATTCCTTGTGGAGTTTGGAGGTTGACCACTATTGGTGTTATTGGCCGGAGATTTCGATCTCAAGGTATCAATGTTGAAACCTTAAGGTAATTTGGATACTTGACTTTAGAGTATGGCCAAATATCTATCTCTGTCATATAGGACCATTTGTTCCACAAATTGAGAGGCTTCTAGATCTTGTGTTGCTACCTTTAGGTTTTCCTTAAGTATTTTTCCATATTCATCCTTCCATAAGAATGGTTCAAAGGGACTATTTGACAAGGATAGTATGGTCGTGAGAGGTTGATTATTCGTGTTGGCAAATGGATCGTCAAATGTCCAATTTGGGTCATATGTGGGATTGGTAACATTGGAAGTGGAGTCTTGTCCAGAATTTTCCATTTGTCATTTCTATTTTTGGAGTCTAGTTTCTACCATAAAATGAGATTGCTCAAATGAAAATGATGAGAATGACAACTAAACGTGAGGATGATGCTAGCCTATGTTTTTTGGATTTTTGATAAAGAATGTCAATGCAAGACTATGTTTTCTAAAGAAAATGCCAACTAGGATGACTAGTTGATGATGACTAAAATGATAATGTTGACTAAGGACTTAATATGATAAATGCAAGGTCTAGGTTCAAAATGACGACTGGGATAAATAATATTTTTAGATTTTTGGGAATAAAGTATGCAAGGTATAACATAGAATGGAATTCGGAGAAAAGAATACCTAAAAACTTCTAAAATCAATCTTTGTTTTCAATTTTGGTTACTAAAGCACTTGTTTAAAATGACAAAATGACAAGGTCAAAATGACAAGTGATTTTTCCTAACTAGACTACTGAGTTGGAAAATTTCACAAAAAGGACAATGACTGAAAAAGGTAATGATGATTAAGTTCAAGATAACCTAGTTTTGAAAGCAATGATGTTGCAAATCATGTTGAGGTCTACCTAATCCAAAGTATGCAAGGATAAAAACCTAGGGTCAAGCTAATGCCTAATGCATGCGACTAAAATTTGAAAGATGAAGCCTATGGTCAAGAATGCAAACTAATGGTCAAAAATTTTGAACAATTTCAAAGTTGGTTTCTGACAGAATCCCTTTGGAAACAGTGTTTGAAAAATGATTGATAGAGTTCAGACTTAGATTTTACTTTGTATCAGGGGATTATTTCTGACAGGAAAATGCTTTGTTTGAAGCTTCAAATGCCTCACAGTATTGCAAATGCGGTTCAGTTTTAGTGAATGCGGCTTTGGGACTGACAAATGCAACTCAATTTTGAAGATGCGGCTCTGTGAGGTTCAAATGTGTCATGACACTTACAAATGCAGTGTTTCTTGGATCAAATGTGGTTTGACAGTCCTATTGCATCTCAAAAAATAGAATGTGGTTCAGTAGATGCGACACAGTTTGTTAAAATAGAGTTTATTGACCACTTGAGGGAAAATTTGATCTGTCTAATGTTGAATGTTTTGTCCAGAAATGTAAATGTGGTGAATAATGTTTGAGAAACCCAACAAGCACTTGACAAGCACAATGTTTTGAGTGTAAGAAAGCACACATAAGAAAAGTACAATCCTAAAAGGCCAATAGGCTAAGGGTTTGTATACTTGATATCGCCCACCAATATACCTCGGATTGGTGCTAAACAATTTTCCTTCTCGAGAGTGGATAGGTTAGAATTTTGGTGGCATTAGCTTGCCTCCATGGCTCATTAACGTCATTCAAGCACAACAAATTTAGATTCTTTGGGTAATGACTTCCCAAGAATTACTATCTCTAGTTAAGGGGATCAATAGTGAGTGTCTTCAAGCATGATACTGTACCTTGCACTATATCAAGCAATGGCCAAAAAATGTTGGACTCTAAAACAAGAGGTGTTTAATATGTAAATTTCATTCGTAGGGAATGATCGATATGGTGAGAGTCCCCTTTTAGATCCATCTCGTCAGAACTATACGCGTGATTCTCAGGCTTTCCCCAAGAATCCACTTTTGTATACCGGCCGGAAATCCCTCAAGTTCAGGGTGCTACCAGTCTGAGTCATCCTGGGGTGAGTACTTTTTCCCATAGAAATAGGCCCAAGTTCTAGAGTTAGTAACCATCTCCCTTACACCTAGGATCGTCCAAAAGCGCAAGGGGAGAGGATACTTTGATTACTAAATTGTGAGAGTGACACAAAAAAAATAAGGTGGGTCTGGTTTTCTGATCACCTAGTTTTCACAAGGTGAGAGCATAATCACTTACCACCTTCAAGCACAGTTATATAGAATCAAGCACACGTTCATTTTAATGCACCAAAGGAAGTGTTTTCTACACTAGAAATCGCAAACACGTTGTTTGAGAAATGATTCTTCGACTAACAGAGCTGCAAAACCACATGTTAGTAGTTTCATCCACCAGTCTTGGACCCATGAAACATAACCACCACATGCTACAAAATATGATTAGTAACACGAAAACCTATACTAGGTAGAATGCAGAAAATAAAACTAGAATGCTAAAGGAAACAAAAATCACAGAAAAACATCAAAAAACCCGAATGTAGATAAGAAGAAAATATTACCAAGAAAATGTGTCGCTCTGTGTTGTAAATGTGGCTCAGGAATAAAAATGCATTATTTTAAGAATCATATGTGAGTCGATTGTTCAAATTCAGCATCTTTGACTACAAGTGAGGTGCATCAAAGTAGTTGTGGCGTTTTGGATTACGAATGTGTCTCGATGAATCAGATGCATAACGATAAAAGATGAATGAGTCACACTATACCTGTACCTACAAAAAAAACACTAAAAATCAAAACTATACAGAAACTATAGAAAAATAAATGTGTCGGGGGTTCACATCATGTTCACCAATGTATCAATGGCTAAAATTTTAGGATTACATTAGCAAATGATTAGATCAATAATATCAACCCAAAGAAGTTATGAAGCACAAAGAAAGAAAATAATAAGTACAATTATACCAGATATTCATGAAGCTTCCATGAATCACCTCCATAACACCTCCTAGCTTGTAGCATATGATGGATGCCCTCAGATTGAGTGTGTGAGCATTTCGATTATGACATTGTCCTATGCAAGTTTTGAAGGATTTAAAATAAAACTATGCCTATGCCTATGCAAATGACTATAATAATTGATAAATGACTATAATGCCTACAATAATGAAGTGGTCCCTAGACTATGAGCAAAATTGACATTTTATAGAAAACACAATTTTGATTAGATGAGTGAGATCAACTCTTGACAAAAACCTAAAATCAGAGGACGAGATTTAACTTGATAATCCCTAATTAGGGTTAGGGAAAAATCCTTAGACGAGTGGTCAAGATGTCATATGAGAAAATCGAATCGGCGATGGAGAAAAGATGAGATAATTAATTAGAAAAATAAATATTCTCAAAAATCAAGAAGATAAAGATTGGACATAAAAGAAAATTTGAAAAATCAAGAATCTAATTGCTTTATTTGATTTTTGGAAGAAAGTTACCAATTTGAATTAAACCTACTCAAAATATGGATTTTGTGAGATAATAAATAACCTTTTTCAGATTATTTACTAAAATGAAGTGACAATTAATAAAACAAAATAATTTTAAATAATAAATTGATTTAAAATGATGGAAATGTTAAATTGAGTAATTAAATAATTAAAGATAATTATTTAATTTTAGAGGATTATGACTGATAATTAAATAAATTCATAAATTCATTTAATTATGGAAATTAGTGACATATTGAACAAATAAATAAAATTTATTTATTTAATAACCAGGAAGAATAAATGGAAAAAGGTAATTAAACAAATTAACAAATTTATTTAATTAAAGGAAGACTTTAGACAATTAAAGACATATTGAATAAATAAATAAAATTTATTTATTTAATAATCATGAAGAATAAAAGGACATGAATTAATTAAACAATTATAAATTATTTAATTAATAGTCGAATGTGGACCAAGGACATAAATAAATGTCACAAGTATGCAAGGACGAAAGTGGTAAAAATAGAGCTTGCAGGCCTAGGTCATTTTTAAGTGTCTACACTTCCCATTCTCCAATAGATGAGAAGGATCTCCATATTTGTTTAGAAAGAAGAGTTTTCTTTATCATTCTAATTTTTCTAATACCTAATTCCCCTAAAGTTTTGGGTCTGTAAACCAAATCCCATCCTATAAGAGGCATCCTCTTTCTCTCCTCCACACGAGACCAAAGGAATATTTTTTGGATCCTTTCAATGGCCTCTGCATATTTAGTAGGAATTTTGAAAAGGCTTAAAGCATAAACCAAGAGATTTTGAAGAGAATTTTTGAGGAGCTGAATTTTTCCAGCTTGGCTCAGAAGAGCTCCTTTCCATCCTACCAACTTCTTACTGAACCTATCAACTAGCGAACACCAAAAGGAGTCTGGAGGTTTAAGGCATAGCAGTAGTCCAAGATAAGTAGAGGGAAGTGATTCCACTTTACAACCAAGGATTCTTGAAATCTTGACGTGTCTATGATCAAGGGTATTAAAGAAAAAAAGGGAGCTCTTCTATCTGTTGACCATCTTCCCAATCGCTTTCTCATACATGTCCAAGGTTTTTTAAAATTCTTAGCCTTAGTCACCATGGATCTTCCCATCAGCATAGTGTCATCAACAAAATATTGGTGAGAACAAATAAAATTAGTAGATGAAGGACTAAGACCAACAAGAGACCTTTGTTCAATCAAACTTTTAAGATTCCTTCCAAGGCTCTCAACCATGATTGTGAACAGAATTGGAGAGAAAGGACCACCCTGTGTTAGGCCTCTTTCATTTTGAAAGAATCTTGAAGGAGACCCATTCACAATGATAGAGGGGGAGATGGTAGTAACCAATTGATTCACCAACTAAATGACTCTACTGCTAAAACCAAACACCCTAAGAATTTTAAATAAAAACTTCCGGTCAACATGGTCATAAGCTTTGGATATATCCAACTTAAGAAGAAACCCTTCAGTTTTAGATTCCAAAAGTGAATGTATATTCTCATGGATAGTAGCTATAGAGTCTAAGATTTTCCTTCCAGGAACAAAACCATTCTATTGAGGGGATATCAATGAAGGAAGGATAGTAAGGATCCTTGACATCAAAACCTTAGATATAATTTTATAGAAAGAGTTGCAAAGACTAATAGGTCTAAACACATCAAACTCCATAGCCCCAAGTTTCTTGGGAACAAGGACCACAAAATTAGCATTTAATTCCTTAAGAAGACTTTTGGACCCAAATAATTCCTTAGCAACATTCACAACATCCTCTTCCACAATTTCCCAAAAACATTGAAAAAAGAGCATAGGAAACCCATTAGGACCAGGGGCCTTGTTTCCTTCAAAATAAAAGACAACTTTCATAATTTCCTCCTTACATGGAATGGTAGCAAGCTTTTCATTATCTTCCATCCCAACAACCTTAGGGATAGCCTCTAACAGTGATGTGTTTTATGGGGAAATATGTGTTGAAATTTTAACTATTCTACTTTTAATACATAATAAATAAAATAATTTAAAAAATAATAATTCCCTAGATATCACTATTAATGATATTTGGTTAAGAATGTATCAAAATAGTTTATTTATAGCTCAAATTATGTATTAGTATGGTAAAATGCTCACTAAAATCACTATAAATGACAATAAACACTTTATTAAAAAATATTTAAAAATTAGGTAATTCAATTTTTTTTAATTATAAAAAACCATAAATAAAATATCTATATACATTATCACTAATAAAAAGTCAAATTTATTCATAAATTATTAATGGTTCACTTGTGATACAGGAGCATCCAATGATGTAGGGCAACTTGCATCACCCAAATTTATTTTTTTCTTAATTTCTTTAGTTGTTTTGAGTTCCATGACGACACTTAAGTAGTCTAAGATAGTTAGAAGTTAGAAAAGGAGAAAAATAGTTGCTTACTATTTTTAGTAAGTCGGCCTAAATTTGCTTGTATGGACATAAATATTTACCCCAAGGAGCAAAACTGAAAAAATATTTCAGTCGCAAAAGAATTGTCTTAATACCCTACATAGTTTAGGAGATATTAAATTTTTCATTCCAAGATATTTCTCCAATGTAGGTTCAAATTTAGATATGAAAACCTTAGAGGCCCCAAAAAAACTTGAAAAGTGGATGAACTGATCTTTGATGGTTTCAATGTTGCAAATCAAACACTCAAAACAAAAGTTATGGCCCCATGAAGTTGGCCCTCTAAAAAGTGAATTTTAATAAAATCTCTTCCTAGGCAAGAAATCAAATGGTGGTACTTTTGGTACAAAAACAAAAGGGAAACTTACACTTTCTAAAACATTCTAAGGAAATTATTGGGTAAAATAAAAAGGGATATGTGGGGATTGTAGAAGGTGGATCCATTAGTGCAGATTGTGACTTTGAATAATATATAACTTTTTTTTCAGAATTGATTTTGTTGTAATGAATCAAGCCCATGAGGCTGCAACATGTAAGTTTTGAATATGTAATTTCATTTTCTAAGAATAATTGAAAGTGAGTTATTTTTATATCTCGCATCTTCTGTGTTGGTATCTATTGTTGTGATTTGTGTGGGTTTTAGACAGTGAGACCCTCATCAACTTGCTATAATTTGGAGAAGATACAAAATTTGAAAATAATAATTTATGGCTCCCACTTGATAGTTGCAAGTAAATATATAGAAATAACACTCAAGAAAAAAAGTGTTTGATGGATATAAATCTCTAAAAACCTGTTATTATTATAAAATTATCAAACCTAAATTTCTAAAACTCTTTAATCATATTCTCTCCACAAAGGACACAATCAAATTTTGATATTTATGTGTTTTAGGGTTAGAGAGGATTTAGTAGAAATGTAATGTATTTTCTACCCCTATCTAGACTTAATGAAGACCAATGAAAGGTTAATTAATAGATACAATTAGAGAATGATTATAAATAAGATATTCTATTAATACAACTTGAGATATATTTTGAAGAAGAAATTAATTGTCTTACCTTGTTTAAAAAAATATTTTTTAGAAATTAATTCAATTGAAAGTCTCATACATATGAACATTGACACAAGAATAGTCACCACCACAACTCTTCAAATACTTGAATGAGTAAAAACCACTATGTTTCATGATTAAAAATTTAGAGAATGTGTTTAACCATGTGCAAATAAGGATAAATTTATGCATTTATAGATTTAATTGATATTTTGAATTTTCTACTTTTCATATCTCTAAATTTAGGTGTTGTGATTCTAATGGGTTAAAAAACTATGTCATTTGGAGTCATTCCTAGTTTCAATATATTAAGATCCACTTGTCTATCCACATCATAATGGACGTGTAAACTTATCCATACTTCTCTATGTTTTTACTGAGTTAAAGAACATATTTAAATGTTCAAAATTTGATAAGAAATTCTACATTTTTTGTTAGTTAAGATAGGATTGATATATAATTGAATATAATATGAGTGTAGGACTAAAACATAATTGAAGGATTATCATGTAGGTATTATATTGTCCTCAAGGTACACTAACTTCATCCAAGTGCATTGGTGTTGAAAAATATGTTGGTATCAAAAAGTGCATTGTAGTGTAGAACCTTTCTATAGTGCACACTTTCTACACTATTTTGAAAATTTTTCATGAAGGATATATATGCTTAAGGATTAGATTTGGATTCTTGGAATCTTATTTTTGATGTTCCTTTAGACATTTTCATAGATATTGATCTCCTCAACCTGCATTTTGGAATTTCTGCTATGTATCGATTGTCATTTTTACCTCTTCAACCTATTTCTAGTGTTGGATGTTATAGTATGCATCATATTATCATATTTATCATTTTCTATCCATTTTTCAATGTGGGCAATTGTCAATTTACTAATATACCTAACTCATAGACATTATGGTTGGTTTGTGCTATGGTGTGTAAATTACACTCGTTGAGAGTTTTATTTAACTAGACTTGATATTTGCTAAATGAGCAAGCTCTTGAGTAGGAAATCATATTTAATGAATGATTTTCCCACATCTATATGGTTTTTTATGATGGCATGCTTGAACGTGTAATGAAGCAAGTGACACTCTCATTATATTCCTTACATTAATGGAGAAATATAGTATATTAACATTTTATCTTTCTCATATAGGAAAATTTATACTACATTGTAAATTCTTAATGTTGACTTATTCATAAAAGTGATTTTTTTTTACTTGTGTTGACACTGATGATACATTGGTTTAGGTGTCTTATGTGTTGTTGTGGTTTTCCATGCCAACTTTTATATGAGATTTTATAATGAGATAAAGAAAAATTATTGGTTCTAAGTCATTACATGAATACAAAAAATTCCACTGAAGTTATACTCAATTACCATCAAAATAAAATAGGCAATTAGAATAAAAGCATACAAGGAAAAGAAATGGGACTTACATTAGACCTTTAAACAAGACCACCATAAAATAAGCCTAAATATCAATAAAGAAACAACCAATTTTGCTTGAAATAAATTATATCAAACTCAAATAAATAATTGATCCTTTAAGTGAATATGTCATCTCGAATTTCATAACTTTGTTTTAGAATTTCATATATTGGCATTCTAGCATATGAGTAGTATTAAACTCATCACATCTAAAAAAATTATTGAAAGGGATTTTTGCTATATTTTGCATGAGATTAATTCTATAAACAAAAACAACAAGCTTCAACTTGTCATCCTATCTTCTTTTGTTTTTCCCTAAATTCCTTATGTTGATGTTCACTAGGTTTTGGTTACCACACTCAACATGTTGATTACCCTAAAGATGATAGAGAGAAGACTAAATGATGTTAGAATTATTCCTCTTACACAATTGATTAAATTTTTATGTCTAAAACACATACAAGTATCAACAATAATTCTTTGTGATATCCATAATAAGTGGAAAGATACATCTCAATTTTATTAGCAAACATCTTCATGGGAATGACTTCAGTTTGTTTATAAAATAGATAATGACCACAATAATAAATTCAAAACAATTACATTACAATTTTGACAGTTTTTATGTGATTTCCTTTAAATGACTTTTATGCATTTTAGTAAAATATATGTCTATTAATGTAACTTTACTTTATCTATATTTTCTGAAACAATCTCTAATTCTATATCAATTTTAAAATTTGAATTTTATATTAAATGTAAAACATTCAAATGAATAATTCATAAATAAAATAAATTAGATATATTTTTAAAATGTCATAATTTTATTATAAATCCTAGGATAACTAGAAAAGTTCTTTGAATATATAAATATAGCTAACTCATAGTCATTATGGTTAGTTTGTGCTATGGTGTGTAAATTACACTTGTTGAGAGTTTATTTAACTAGACCTAATATTTGCTAATTAAGCAAGCTCTTGAGTAGGAAATCATATTTAATGGATGCTTTTCCCACATCTATATGGTTTTTTATGATGGCATGCTTGAACGTGTAATGAAGCAAGTGACACTCTCAGTATATTCCTTGTATAAATGGAAAAAGATAGTATATATTTTATCTTTCTCATATAGGAAAATTTACACTAGATTGTAATTTCTTAATGGTGACTTATTCATAAAAGTGAATATTTTTTTACTTGTGTTGAAATTGTTGATGCATTGGTATTAGGTGTCTTATGTGTTGTTGCGGTTTTCCATGCCAACTTTTATATGAGATTTTATAATGAGATAAAGTAAAATTATTGGTTCTTAGTCATTACATGAATATGAAAATTCCACTTAAGTTATAGTCAATTACCAACAAAATTCAATAGGCAATTAGAATAAAAGAGCACAAGGAAAAGAAATGGGATTTACATTAAACCTTTAAACAATATGACCATAAAATAAGCTTAAATATCAATAAAGAAAAAACCAAGTTTGTTTAAAATAAATTATATCCAACTCAAATAAATAACTAATCCTTTGAGTGAATACATCATCTCAAATTTCACAACTTTGTTATAGAATTTCATATATTGGCATTCTAGCATATTAGTATTAAACTCATCACATATAAAAAAATTATTGAAAGGGATTTTTGCTATATTTTTCATGAGAGTAATTCTATAAACAAAAACAACAAGCTTCAACTTGTCATCCTATCTTCTTTTGTTTTCCCCTAAATGCCTTATGTTGATGTTCACTAGGTTTTGGTTACCCCACTCAACATGTTGATTACCGTAAAGATGATAGAGAGAAGACTAAATGATGTTAGAATTATTACTCTTACACAATTGATTAAGTTTTTGTGTCTAAAACACATACAAGTATCAACAATAATTCTTTGTGCTATCCGTAATAAGTGGAAAAATACATCTCAATTTTAGTAGCAAACATCTTCATGTGAATGACTTCAATTTATTTATAAAATAGATAATGACCACAATAATAAATTCAACACAATTACACTACAATTTTGACAATTTTTTTGTGATTTCCTCTAAATGACTTTTATGTATTTTAGTAAAATATATATCTATTAATGTAACTTTATTTTATCTATATTTTCTGAAACAATCTATTATTCTATATCAATTTTATAATTTGAATTTTATATTATATGTAAAACATTCAAATGAATAATTCATAAATAAAATAAATTAGATATATATTTTTAAAATGTCATAATTTTATTATAAATCCTAGGACAACTAGGAAAGTTCTTCAAATATATAAATACAATAAAAATCATTACAAATAAATTGAAATATAAATGCATTACTCAGACTAAATTGTGTAAACCAGGGAGCACATGGTATGATACACTGAAACCAAGGACGCGATGACATAAATAAATTTAATATCATGCATTTATTTTTAATTTTTCAAGGTTTATCTTGCCTGGAGACGATGATATACCTAATGTCATGATTAGGTGAATCATATTCAGCTGGAAGTATAAAGAATAAGCTAGGTAAGTGATGGAAGCATTGTTGACGCATTACAAAGGAGAAGAAGGAATAACCAAAGTACATTTTTGCAAACTGTATATGGAATTTGGAATATTTAATTTGTGTCAACCTCTTCCATGTATACAGAGATGGTCAAATGCAAATCGTAGTAGGTCGCATTATAGCTTATCCCTGAAACACAAAAAAAGGTGCAGTTTTTTATTAAAATCGGAGGCTCGAGCTCACTCATTTGTCTATAAATAGAATATAGAAACCTCAATGGATTTCATTCCACCCTTTGGCAGTCCAGTAATACTACTTAGGTTTTGTTATAGTTGAATTGAGTTTCTTATCCGTCTCTGTACGAATGGCTTATCCTCGCTCTGTCATATTATTTGTGCTGCTAATAGTGTTGGAAATGTTGGTCAGCACTAGTTACTCCACTTCCCAATTCACAGATTCATGGGTAGCTTATTACGGAACTCTAGATGGCTTAGGAACTTCTAGGAATACATTATAACATTATATGTTTGCTTTATGATTTAGTTTTAACTCTCTTAATATATGAATAAGATATAAGAAAGCTTAATATGAATATGTAGGTGGCGCATGTGGATATGGTGACTATGGGAGAGACATCATGGGTGGAGATGTTGCTACAGCAAGTCAGTTTTTATATAGAAATGGGGCTGGATGTGGCACTTGCTATTAGGTGACTAATGTAGTTAAACCATATTATTAGTATATTTTGAATTAAGCTACAATACATTGGAGTGCTGAGTGATGTTGCTTGTTAAATAGGTGAGATGCAAAAATAAGTACCTCTGCACGAACAGTGGAGTAACACTAGTGGTCACAGATCTTGGAGAAGGTGATCAAACTGATTTCATTATGAGTCCTCATGCTTTCAAAACTATGGCCAGGCAGGGGAAAGATAAGAAACTTAAAGCTTTGGGTGTTGTTGACATTCAGTACAAACGGTAAGACTAGAGCTTTTAACACTACACTGTTTGTTATATTCTTAACAATATCTATGCTGACGTTGACTGCAATATGTCAAAGTTGCTTGCAACTATCCAGGCCACAACATCTGGTTCAAGATTAAGAAGAGCAATAATAACCCCTATTTTCTATCTTTGGTGTTGTGGTTGTTGACATTTCTCAGGTATACAGAACAAAATCATAAATTACAGTGCAAATTCATCTCTATATTATTATTTAGCTTGACAACTGAGGGTGTAATGGCAAGTGAAAACTTCTGATTGGAAAGCAATGCGGAGAAGTTATGGAGGTGTGTGGGATATAGTAATGTCACCTGCCAAGGCCAATCTGGCTCTTTGATTTCAACTATCATGGGGACAATGGATTTATGCTCGAAATCTTATACCCTCTAATTGGAAGGCTGGAGCTGTCTATGACGTTGGCATTCAGCTCAAATACAGATCATTATAATAAGTAAATAACTTGGTGGAATTTAATTAAATAAATCCAAGCAGGGAGATCAAATGTATTTCTTTCTCCTTGGACTTGCCTCCAAAATTTGTGTCTTACTTGTCCTAAATAAGTATTCAAGTACATCAATAATGTATTAAGTACTGAGTGGCTAATGTGTGAAATAAATATAATATAAAATATGATTGTACGGTACCTCTTTTCTTTTGGCATCATTTGTTTTTTTTAATTTTTATTTATTTTTCTTCATTAATTGATTTAAATTTTGTTCATGAATGTTTCAGTTTATACAATTAACTATAAAAATGCAATCATTTATTTTTATTTTTAGAATCTTATTACTTGGATTGGAAAAAAAAGAGATTAAGTATTTTATGTGGCGAAGGGAACAACCTTTCCACTTAAAAAAAGATATGGAAAATAAGTTATGTGTTTGTAGAAATGAGAATCTAATCATTCTTAACTCTTTCTAGAACCATTTCTCCACAATCCCAGGCATCACTTCCTTTCTCTTCACAATGAAGGCATTGCTTTGTCCTTTTTACAGGACTAGAACTTGATCCATTGGGATTTTTTCTCTTGGAATATAGTACAAGAAAATTCTATATTGGATTTTTCCCACTATTCTTTAAACATGTCTCTTCTTCAAGGTGTCATAGGCATGCTTCCTAGACTTTGTGTTGGTAGATGTTGATGCAGGAGCATCTAGTGGTGCCAAAAGTAGTTAAATTTCAAGTTTCTTTGTTTTTAGATGTTTTTACTTTTTTGGATACCCTTTTCGTCATAATGAAATTCCCAATTTATGGTTTTTATTTTCTATTAATGGGTTGAAAGATATTACAGTTTTAGTTTCCCAGATTTGCACCTGAAAATCTTTCGAGTTAGATTTGAGGCACTTAGAGTTCCCAGATCGGCCCCACAACTTGCCAAAATCAGCGTAGCAAATTTTGAGCACGTTATTGACTTCAAGACCTTTCTAAAGGTTCAAATGGTTCGTGAATTGGAGTCCCGGATCAAAAGTTATGGCCCCTGGAAGTTGGCACACTTTCTAGAAGATACAGTTGCAAATGTTCTTTCGAAATTTGAACTTCAAGTTGTAATTTTTTGGTACTAAACTGCCTAAACTCAAATTTGAATGTTGTTTTGGCTCCAAAAATAAAAGGGAGCTCTATTTATGGGCGGGTTTCTAATTTTTGGGTAACTTTTTGGGGGACAAGCTCGCAGATTACGAAAGGTTGATTCTGTAGCTTTCTGTAACTTGCATGTGTTGTAGAAATTGGGGATTTGAGATCCTCTGCATGTAAGAAGCTCCATTTTCTGAATAATAAATTTATTCTCTTGTCTGTGGGTTATTTTCTAAGTCTCGGGTCGCACCCTCATCAAGTGGTATCAGAGCAGGTTTTCTTGAGCGTGTGGACAAATCGCTGATCATGAGGCAGTTCCCACCAGGACCATGGTTGTGGGTCGAGGTCAAGAAAGATGCCTCCAAGAGTGATGCCTAGTGGGCGGTGGTGCCAGAGGTGGTCGAGGCGGCATAAATGCGGGTGGAAGAGATGCACCGCCCTCCAAAGACGTAACGATGCGTTAAGAGCTGCTGAGAAGAGGGTTAAACCCGAGCAGGAAAGTGAGGATGAAGGAGAGGAAGAAGGTTCAAATGTAGAAGAGGAAGAAGAAACAATTGATCAAGACCAAATGTGGCTAATAAGGACCATTTGAAGATCGGGAAAAGACCCAAAGCAGAAGTCCCCTAGTTATTCCGGAAGTCTGAACCCGGAAGAGTTGATCGACCGGATCAACTAGCTAGAAGAATATTTTGAGTATGAGGAAATGGAGGACCCAGATAAGTTTGTGAAAATGAAGCTAAAGGGCCATGCCAGTATTTGGTGGAAAGTGGTCCATTGGAAAGAAATCAAGAGGAAAAGGAAATATCACTAGATGGGATCGCATGGTAGAGAAATTGAAGAAGCAGTTCATACCAGTGGACTACGAGTTAGATCTGTTGAAGAAATTGCAAGGGTTGAAGCAAGGAAGTAGATCTGTGAAAGAATATATTGAAGATTTTAACAAGATAATCATTAGAACGGGCCACACAGAGGCCAATAAGGAGAAGGTAGCCCGATATCTTAATGGGTTACGACCGAGCATTCAAGAGGAGTTAAGCCTAGTCAGAATGACCAACATTGAGGATGTGTATCAGTTTTCTCTAAACGTGGAAGAGAAGTTGAACAAAAGGTTTGATGGTAAGCAAAAAGGACGAGGAGGTCAAAGTGGAAGGGGTAGTGGAAGACCTTCAGGAAGCTGAAATGATGATGAAAAGAAAAGTGAAGATGTAGGTACCAGCTGTAGCCAAAGGAATGACAACTTCTACCACCCTCGTGATCAAAACAGTGGTGATCAAAGAGGTAGAGGACGAGGAGATATGGACAAGGATCTGTAAGAGGTGGTTTCAAAGGAGCGTGTTTCTAGTGTGGTGAAGAAGGGCATCAAGCCTATGAATGTCCACAACACCAAGGAAGGGCAGACAAAAGGCCAGAAGGTCATGGAAGGGTTGCACATGCAGATGAGGAGGCCCAATCTGAACATTCAGATGATGCTGAAAGGGGAGAAGCCCTAGTGATTAGGAGAGCCCTGATGATTGAGGAAAAGGAACCAGAACATATTAAGAATTTGTTTCACACAAGGTGCAAGTGTGAAAGAAAATGTTGTGATGTCATTATTGATGGTGGGAGCACCGATAATATAGTATCAAAAGAGATGGTCTCAAAGTTAAAGCTAAAGAGGGAAAGGAACCCGCATCCGTATCAGATTGCCTAGTTGCAGAAAGACCACAAATTTTTGGTCAATAAGCAGTGCCTAGTAAAGTTCAAGATCGGGACCTACCATGATAAGGTACTCTATGATATCATCCCCATAGATGCATGTCACATGTTGGGGAGGCCATGATAGTTCGATAGGCGAGCTATACATGATGGCCATGTAAACACTTATTCCTTGACAAAGGATGGGGTTCGTCACAAATTGAAACCCCTGAAGGAGACTGAAGAAAATGTATGTAGTAGTGCTAGAATTTGTTATGTAGATGGAAAAAAAAATTTAGAAGGTATGAAGCATGAGTGTGTGTGTTATGCATTGATTCCTAGAGTGAGTAAGGAGGATAGTGAAAAGGTTATAGAAGAAGTTTCTGGGATGTTGGATGAGTTTCAAGATATTGTTTCTGATAATGTACTTGAGGGTTTACTACCAATAAGGAAGATCAATCATTAGATTGACTTGATTTCTGGAGCCAGTTTGCCAAATAAGGCAGCTCATAGAATGACTCCAGTAGAAAATGAGGAGTTGAACAGACAAGTTCAAGAGTTGTTGAGAAAGGGTTTGATACGGGAGAGTTTGAGTTCATGTGAAGTACCTGCAGTACTAGCACCAAAGAAGGATGGGGAGTGGAGGATGTGTACAGATTTCTAAGCCATAAATAAGATAACAATCAAGTACATATTTCCCCTACCAAGGATGGATGACCTGATGGACTGTTAGAGTGGAGCTCAATACTTCACAAAGATTGATCTGAAGAGTGAATATCACCAGATCCGAATTCGAGAGGGAGATGAATGGAAGACTGCCTTCAAGACCAAAGAGGGTCTGTACAAGTGGTTAGTCATTCCTTTTGGGCTAACCAATGCACCAAGCACATTCATGTGGCTCATGAACAAGGTACTAAAATAATTTTAGGTAGATTTTGTTATTGTGTATTTAGATGATATTTTTATTTTCAGTAAGACATTGGATGAGCATCTGATGCATATTCAGAGAGCCTTTGAAAATTTAAGAGAAGAGAAACTGTTGATTAATCTGAAGAAGTGCAGTTTTGTGAAAAGGGAGTTAGTGTACTTGGGGTTTGTTGTCTCAGCAGAAGGTCTCAAGATGGACCCAGAGAAGGTGAAAGCTATTCTAGAATGGCCTACCCCAAGAACTGCTACCGAGGTGAGATCTTTACATGGTTTGGCTAGTTTTTATAGAAAGTTCATTAGAAAATTCAGTAGTATTTGTGGACCCTTGACTGAAACAATGAGAGGGGATAGAAAAGAATTCAAGTGGAGCATTGGAGTGACAAAGAGTTTTGAACTGTTGAAGTAGAAGGTAACAGAGCAACTTGTTCTAGCCCTCCCAGATTTCAACAAGGTGTTTAGTTGGATTGTGATGCCAGTGGTTGTGCCATTGGAGCAGTGTTGAGCCAAGAAGGTAAGCCCATTGCCTATTTCAGTGAAAAGTTAAATGATGCCAAGAGAAAGTATTTTGTATATGATCAAGAATTTTATGCAATAGTTCAAGCATTAAAGAAATGGAGACATTATTTGTTGTCAAGGAATTTGTTCTATATATGATCATCAGGCCTTGCAGTACCTAAATAGTCAGGGAAAATTAAATCAGAGGCATATGAAATGGGTAGAGTTTTTGCAGAGTTATACCTTTGTTTTGAAACATAAGAGTGGGAAGTCAAATAGGGTTGCAAATGCCTTAAGTAGGAGGCATACATTGATGACAAAGATGCAGATTGAAGTGGTTGGGTTCAATGAACTTAAGACACTATACGTAGAAGATACTAATTTCGCAGAGGCTTGGAAAGCTTGTAAGGAACCTGTTACAGTGGACAGGACAAGGTGGCTAGATTCATAATCTAGGATGGCATGTTATTTAAGGGAAGGAAATTGTGTATCCCGAGGAGTTCCATGAGGGAGAACCTAATAAAGGAGAAGCATAGTGGAGGAATGGTAGGACATTTTGGTCAAGATAAGACCATTGCCATTATCAGTGAGCATTATTATTGGCCTCAGTTGTCATAGGATGTGAAGAATTTTGTACAAAGCTACAAGGTATGCCAGATGGCTAAAGGAGTGAGCCAGAATACAGGCTTATATCAGCCCTTACCTGTACTAGAGAGGCCATGGGAGGATATAAGTATGGACTTTGTGCTTGGTTTGCCAAGGACACAATGAGGGAATGATTCAGTCTCTGTGGTGGTTGATAGGTTTTTGAAGATGGCACATTTCATTCCATGTCAAAAGACCCATGATGCAGTCCATATTGCTGACTTGTTCTTCAAAGAGGTGGTGAGGCTACATGGTCTGCCAAAGAGTATTGTTTCAGATCGTGACACCAAATTTGTGGGGTACTTTGGGAGGACCTTGTGGAAGAAGCTAAAGACAAAGTTGAAGTTTAGTTTTGCACACCATCCACAAACAAATGGGCAGACAGAGGTTGTTAACAGGAGTCTGGGTAACCTACTGAGATGTTTGGTAGAAGATAAACCCAAGGGATGGGACTTGATCTTACCCCGGGTATAATTTTCTTACAACAATTCTGTCAACAGAAGCACTGGTAGATCACCATTCCAGATTGTGTATGGAGGCAGCCCCATAACAGCTCCAGAATTGAGGAAGATGGACCGAGAGAAGAAAATAAGTGCTAAAGCCAAATATTTTGTAGAGCACATCAAGAATATACAGGAGAAGGTACGAGAACACATTAATAAGATGAATATGCAATATAAGGCTAAGGCAGATCATAAAAGGAGGAATAAGGAGTTTTAGACTGGCGATGAAGTAATGGTCCATTTGAGGAAAGAAAGGTTTCCTATGGGAACCTATAACAAATTGAAGATGAAGAAATTTGGTCCCTATAAGATTTTGAAGAAGCATGATTCAGGGAATGCATATGAGGTAGAGTTGCTTGATGGAATCAACATTTCCCCTGTGTTCAACATTTCAGATTTGACAGAGTATCATGAAGGTGGAACAGAGGAAGCACCCACAATAGGGCAGTATGGCATTCCAACACATCCTTCAGAAAGGGAGGAGATTAAAGCAATCTTGGATAGTCGTGTGGGAAGGAGTACCAAAAATAGGTAGTATGAAGAATATCTGGTGAAATGGAGAGAAAGGCCTATGGAAGATTCATCCTAGCTATCTAAGGTAGCAATTGACTGGTTGGGTTTTCCTCAACCATCTAAGACGTGACGGGTCACTTCTCAAATTACCTTGGGTGTTTGATGCAAGAGCATCCAGTGGTGCCAAAAATAGTTAAATTTCAAGTTTCTCATTTTTTAGATGTTTTTACTTTTTTGGATACCCTTTTCATCATAATGAAATTCTCAATTGATGGTTTTTATTTTCTATTGTTGGGTTGAAAGATATTGCAGTTTTAGTTTCCCAGATTTGCACCTGAAAATCTTCTGAGTTAGATTTGAGGCACTTAGAGTTCCTGAATCAGCCCTAAAACTTGCCAAAATTGGTGTAGTAAATTTTGATCACGTTATTGACTTCGAGACCTTTCCAACGGTTCAAATGGTTCATGAATAAGAGTCCTGGATCAAAAGTTATGCCCCCGGGAAGTTGGTGCACTTTCTAGAAGATACAATTGCAAATGTTCTTTTGAAATTTGAATTTCAAGTTGTAATTTTTCGGCGCCAAACTGCCTAAACTCAAATTTGAATGTTGTTTTGGCTCCAAAACTAAAAAGAAGCTCTATTTATGGGCGCGTTTCTAATTTTTGGGTAACATTTTGGGGGACAAGCTCACATATTGCGAAAGGGTGATTCTGTAGCTTTTTGTAACTTGCATGTGTTGTAGAACTTGGGGATTTGAGATCCTTTGCATGCAAGAAGCTCCATTTTCTGAATAATAAAATTATTCTCTTGTTTGTGGGTTATTTTCTAAGTCTCGGGCCGCACCCTCATCATATGTTCCACAACATAGATACCATGTTACCAAACATTAGTGTCATACTTTTGAGTAATACAACTTAAATTGGATTATATTTATGTATAGGTGCTCAAATACTTATAAGTTTCTTCACAAAATACTTTTGTTTTAAAACATGACCTATAATTCTCTCACCTTATAATAATTTTAAATCAAATAGTTTTTGGTTGAGTAGAACTTTAAGATTATGTGTTGTTATTGAAAACAATTTATGAGAGCCTCCCGTTACTCTTTTATGTCTTAGGCAAACTGTTCAATATTCCACAAATATTTTTTAGTTAGGTGACTTCATATCTTGATCTACTATATGTAGAAATTTAATCCTAATTATTTTTTAGAACTTGAGCTAATGACACTCTCTAAAAAATAAAGAAATTTAGAATTCAAGAGAAATAAATAATTATTATAGCTATACATTTTTTACTAGAGAATGTAGCTATATCCTCAAACTATTGTGTGAAATAATTTATTAATTTTTCATGTTAACTAAAAAACACTATGGTTATGCTCCTATAAAAAGGTAGCTAATAGAATCTTGTGACATCTAACCTATCTCTAATAGATGCTCAAAGTTGCGAAAGCCCTTATAAGATGAGAAAAATTATTTGAAATAAAAAAAGAATTTGTATTCAAACAAATATATTTATTAGATATATATTTTATATTTTATTCAACAAAAGAGTTTTATATTATATATTTTCAAATAATCACAATGAGCTACATATCTAGAACACCTCTAGTTCTCCTACTATTAGTGGTATAGAAAAATATTGTAGTAATTCAAATAATTTTTAATTTAATGATTTATTTATTCTAATATTTAAAGAATTATGGATTAGGGATAAAAATACTACAATGAATAATCATGCCAATACATCTCAATAAATGTATACAAAATTAATATGTATTTCTCTCATCATGTTGTTTTCAAATCAATTTATGAAAAAATATTAATCACATGCATTAATTTATAAAATTGAGCCTTCAAAATACATGTTTAAAAGTGTTTTTGATGGAACACCTCAAAATTTTTCTTGGTCCATTTTAAAATCTTACAATATTTGGCTTAGACCTTTGTTGTGGGCTTAGGGCTACATTCCTCATCATTTTTTTAGGGTTTGTTTTGTCAAAACCCTTCCAAACTAACCTTTGAGTCTGAATATCCAAACTGGCATTCTATTTTGTTGTTGGCCTTCTGATGCAGGTTCCTGACTATTTGAGTTGTGACTCGTGCCATCAGGTTCATTCATTTACCAGCCCCTAAATCCTAATGATATTGGATGATGCTCGTGCTCATTTTAAAATGTAATCCTTTGTAAAAAAATTTCCTAAGTCTATGATCGGGTTTTAATCCATGTCTTCATGTCCCTAACCATCATCTTCCTAGTAAGTGGCCCCCCTTTTAAGACTAACATTTATCACATGTATAAAAATTAAGCTCTACGCTAATCGTTGCATCATTGCGAGCCAATCTCGACACTTTTCAATGCACCCATTCCATTTCATTCTTCATTAAAATAATCAAGTAGGTTGGTGAGTAGATGTCACATGTCATATCTTGCGATGGGTCCATTTATTCCAAAGGGTTAGCAA
>VDFB02388633.1:0-21673 GCA_007258455.2 Sequoia sempervirens | reverse complement strand
TTACTCTTTGTATCATTTGGGAAACAAAGGAAGATAATGCTGACAAGCTTCCACCTAAAGCAATCAAATCATTTTTTCATGCATATTCTAATGTTTTGTCTATTCTAACAGGATTTCTCCTTTGACAAACATTAACATTCTATATAACTTGTGCCAAGTTCTCACTTTCCCAATTGACCATCTTACTGCACTACACCCATTGAGGGTGCTGAGATGGAGTGGAAAATCAAGCAGATATTGAAAAGAGACATGACCCAACCTAGCACTTCTTGTGGATCTCTTCCCTTGTCGTGACAACGAGAATATTAAGTGATGGTCATAGATCATCCTAACATCAACAAAATAACTGTGAAAAGAAGCTACCCACTTCCCATGGTTGGTGATCTTTTGGACTAGCTTCAATGTTCCACACAGTTCACTAAGCTTGATTTGACTTCTAGACATAACCAAGTCCACATGGCATCTGTGATGTTTAGAAAATGATTTTCAAGATCAGTTTTAAACTCTACTAAAGGTTGCTCATCTCTTTTGGCCTCACCAATGCACTTTCAACATTCATGCACATCATCAATATTTTTTTCTAACCTCATCTTGACAAATTTGATTTCATCTAACTACATGATAACTTGGCATACAAGTTGTAGAGCAGTCACTTGGTCAATATGCACACCGTTCTGAATCTTTTTTGCCAAAGTCATCTCCAACAAAAAATGAAGTTTTTCTTTGGTCAAACCTCAGTTAAGTACTTGGTGTTCCTCATTCACAAGCATGGACTACAGGTGGATCGAAATAAAGTTCAGTTCCTTTGGCAGTGGCTCATTTCACCCAACATTCAGATATAAAGAGTTTTATAGGGGATGAGCTTATGTAGAAAGCTCATTCATAATGACTTGCATATATACAATTCTCAAGATATTAATTAGAACCCACAAGCTCCTTAAGTATTTCACCCTTTGAAAAAGGCCCTTTGCCCCCACTCTGATGTTTGCAGTTCCTTGCAACATCCATTTGAGCTTGAGACTAACACTTTCCAATATGCCATAGGCACAATACTCAGAACCAAAATGACTGCATCTTTGTGAATGTTTTCTAGTTTCCAAAATGGCTATCTTTATGCTGTGATCCAAGACCATTGATGCTCCACAGGCTGCCAACTTGTTCTTCAAGCATGTTTGGACGAATCTCAGACTACTGTTCACTATCATTTCATATTGTGACTCATTCTTCTTGAGTCACTTTCGGTGATCAATGTAGAAGCCTTTGAGTTGTCAGTTGCGATCCTTGACTTCATTTCATCCACAGATTAATGGCCAGAAAAAGGAAAGCAAGTGGATACCAATCTCCATGTCACTCAACATAGCTACAGCTGAGTTACTCATGTTTCTATAAGGCATTCTCCTTTTGAAGTTTGTTACGGATTCCAATGTTTGGCACTTTATAAAATTCCAGTTGCCCTTCCAAATCCAAATATGTCCCACCAATAAAAGGAGCAAAACAAAGCTTGTATTTTTGTACAAAACATAAACAAGCTTCACTCAAATATTTAGAGCACTTTTCAACAAACTCTAGCCGAATTCAGGGCACTTCATCACTGGTGTCGAGGTCTTCATACTTTTCAAGTTGGTTCACTTGGAAAAGCAAAGGTTTCTAAATAGGAAGCTACAGTTGGTGTAGTCCCCAATTTTGATGTGAATGGAATGACATCAAGGGAGAAAATAAAGGCCATGGTTTCAAAATCAACAAACCCAATCATAGATATGTTGATGTTCTATGCGCAAGCTGTCGGAAATTAGCCACACTTGGACCGATGATGGGCTGGTCAAAGAGGGGCCAGTAGCCCAGTTGGTAGAGCACTCCAGTAGCAAATGGAAGTTCCTAGGTTCAAGTCTTATCTGGTCCGTATGAGCTGTAGCTCAACATGTGATATCAGAGCTAGGCTAGGAGCCCCAAGCACCTATAGTGTAGTTTACAGGGGGGTGTTGGAAATAAACCACACCCGGACCGACGATGGGCTGGCCAAAGAGGGGTCCATAGCACAGTTGGTAGAGCACTCCAACAGCAAATGGAAGGTCCTAGGTTCAAGCCATAGCTGGTCCATATGAACTGTAGCTCAACACCAGCTAGAAAGGAGGTAATTGGCGATGCTTTTTAGGCAATGGCATTCCCTTTCATGTTGCTTGTTCTCCTTACTACGATGAGCCTATGGCTAGAGTAGGCAAAGCTAGTGCTTCTTATGCACTCTTGGTGAGACCAAATTGAGGACCACAACCTTGAAAAAGTGTTATTCTAAGGTTAACTTATTGATGGAAGAGATGAGATAACATGGATGTCACATGGCTGCAGCATAAACATGGATAGGTGAGTGCACATTAGACACTATCCACTCATCAATAATAAATTTAATAGTTATATGTGAGGAAGGTCCTTACTTCCTTAGGGTGATTGACTGCTTAGGAAAGCAAAGATGTGGAGTTTCAGGTTGATATCCTAAGTTAGTCCTTCCAATGTAGTGCAAGTGGTTACTGATGTAGCTTATGTTTGTAGGGCAGCAAAGTAAATTAATTGAGACAGCTTACATGCACATATATTGAACCCCTTGTGTGCATGCCATGAACAAAGCACTCAAGGACATTAGCAAAATTGCCACGTTCAAAAAGGGCATGGTGGATGTAAGGGAAGTGTTGATGTCAATTTGCAATCACTGCATCTAATTGGCACTATTTCAGTCCTTTTCAAAGAGGAAATTCTTCAAACCGGTAGAGATCACAATTACATCTTACTTCATTCTATCATAGAGGATGCTTGAGTTGCAAGAGCCCTTGCAATTTATTATCATAACATAGAATTGGACTAAGTGAGGGTAGTCCCATACAAAGAAGATGCGGGTGAAAGAGAATATAGTGAATAATGAATTTTGGCCAAATTTGAGATACATCGCATCTTTTGTGTCCCCTATTTTCAGCATTACTAGATTTGGAGATTTTAATAGTCCCAAGCTTAAGGAGATTTATGAGTGCATCTATGGCATGCTTGGCAAGATAAAGGTCATTGTTCATGAATAAGACCCTGCCTACAATTCTACATGGAGGTGGGAGAAGCTGAACAACCCTTTACACATGGCCAAGTATGCATTGAATTTAGAATGGTATGTGGTGAGACCTAGTAAAGTTGTTCCCTTTGATGACAATGAGGTGAAGAAAGGCCTCATGGATGCCCTCTAAAAATGTACAGAGCAGAGGAAGCTTCATTGATTAGAATTGCATTGATCAAGTTTACTAAAGTCAATAGCTACAAGAGCTCAACAAAGATTGGCAAGCCCACTTGACACATGATAAGCCCATTAGTTATAGCAACTATGACCTAAAATTGTTGCATACACTTGCTATCCTCTTCTCCTCTTTGGTTCATAGTTCCTTCACTACTGAGGAGAACTGATCCACATATTGCTTTATCCACTCTTTTAAGAGCAACAAAATTACCACTGGCAGAGCAGAAAAGCTTATTGAACATAGTGCCTTGCATCTAATTGATGACAAGACACCTAAGTATATGGACAATTCAACAAAATCGTAGGATGTAGAGCCTAAGGAGCTGCAACAGGTTGATCCGGACCAAGATGTGTAGCAAAGATTGGTTAGGGTCATGTTAAGTAGGGTTCAGCAGTTTCAGTAATGGGGAGCAATCTCCAAGCTTTCCATCAGATAATGACTCTAGTTTCTAAACTTGTGGTTCAATCCAACTATGCATATTTTGTTTTTGGAAATTTGTCGTTTTGGTGTTTGTCACTTGTGATTCTCAACTTGTTTGTACTTTGTAACTTTGGTTGATATAAATAAAATTTAAAAATCATATTATAATTATCAAATGGATTATTGTATCAATGAATTTTTATTTTTATTTTTATTTTTATATTAAAAATTTAAATGTCATTTTTTATATATTATTTTAATAGCTGTTCCCCACCATCCCCAAAGTCTGGAATTTGTTTTTCATTCACATGTTCCAGAGTCTCAGACAAACACTGGATAATCAACATCTCAATGCTGGTCTACAACCTTTTATTATCTCTAGTAGAACTTCCTGTAGTAAGATGATAGCATTGTGTAAAATTTGAAAATATAAAAAGTAATAACTCAAATTGACTATTGGCATTTACGATACAGTCTACTATCATGTAATAGTTGGACAGTACCATCCTCGTTTTCTAACATTGACAGCAATCTGAATAATGACTTTTTGTGATTTACCAGATATAAGACATATATCAACAAAAACAAAGTATTATAAATAGCTAGCAGAAGCGTATATTACCCTTTGCTAAAGACCCAGCATTTACAAAACAAGCTGCTCCGTCTCTCAAGTAGCCAGGAAGCTGATTAAATGGAACACCCCATAGTCTTGATAGAAATGGAAGTAGTAGCAAAATAAACAAGGCCTGCAAAAAAATAGCAGAATGATAAATAATTAAGTTACGAATTCTGCCAGACTGGCTATAAAAGAAGTGTTCACAGCATGAAGCAATTCCTAAAATGAAAACGAATTGCAAACAATAAAATAACTTCAGTACTATTTCTAAAATCATACATTGTGTTTTAAAAATACATATTAAATATAATATACTATTTCTGTATGGTTGTTAAACAGATTTACCTGGAAGCCTGATCCAAAAGAATTAATTACAAAGAGGTCCACAGATCCACACTGTAACAAGGATGTAGCTTTGGAGTTAGTAGGAAATCAAAATTGAAACTGCGTGATAACAGGGCTAATGCTTATGAATACAAGAGATATCATTCTGGGTGGGAAAAAATTACAGCCATGACAGTTTATTTCTGTGGGTTACAAGCAGAAAATAATGTTTACAGGCATAACTTTTTATGGCAATAGAAAAGTCAAGTTTATTTGAACAAGTACCTTTAGTTGTTTGGCTGCATCCAGGAAAATAATTTCCTGTTGAAGAGAAAATACCAGATTAGAATTGCTTTCTTAAACCATTATTTTAGATATAGCCTTCTAAGAATTGTGTGATTTAAATGTTTATAACCTTTAGAATTGTATCTCCAGCTTGAAATAAGAAAGAGACTATCATCAAAAGTGGCCAGACAAATCCTGTTTGCTGCAACGATGTACCTGAACCTGCTCCACTGCAGGAAAAATACAAAGGTCAATTTGGCATATGAAGATGCACCATGCACATGGCTATATGCTATGCAAATGTTCAAGCATCACGGATGTTAAACCATTAAGTATTGAAGAAGCCATGAACATGAATCTCTATCATCATAATCTAATATAATAATATTATTCTATTATCTAAAAATCTGTATAATTAATAAACCCTTGGCATTCGAATAATTATTGCTTTTGATTTGAGGTGTATTTATCCTCTTGTACTAAGAAATCCAGTTTAATGTTTCTACTGGATAGAGAATGCCAATCAGAATGTATATTCCAATGGATATAGCTCAAATATTTATGATACATACAGGTCCGAAAACTCTTAAACATCAAAATACATAATTATTCAAGATACACTCTAATACTTCTTTAAGAAAAATTGATGGTTCTACATTTTTCCAAAGTTTTGATCATCATGTCATTCATTAGATGAAATATTCGATATTGTTGAGACTTACATAAAATTTAAAGGGCCAGAGGGCAAGCAAATACCTAGAAACTGTTATGATCACGCCAATAGATATTAGTAAACAACCAAAAATCTGATTCATAGTGTAGCGGCGTCCTAAAAAAATGAATGATAAGATCAACTGCCACACCAAAAATGTCTGCAAAATATAAAAAAGTATATTAGGGAAGGTTTATCATCATTTAATGCATCAATGACCATGAACCATGAAAATATTCAAGATGACACTTAAATGAATCTTATTTGAATCATAAAATTTGACTCAACACACATCATGCAATAATGATATAATCAATCATGTTAACCTGATCAATCTATTTGACCATGAAGAACATCCCTAATCCATACAACTCTATTTCAATATCATTTTTACTAGTAACAAGTTGCAATATAAAATTCACTGGTACAGTTGCAGCAGTGGATCAGTTTAGTCCTGGTCAGAAGTTACTTGTATTCCAAATGTTGATTTCAATTTTCAGTAATAGATGGTAATATCTAATAACATTGCTGCATATTACCTGAGACAAAATTGGAATGGATGCCCCCGAAAGCATACCTGTTTGGAAAAACAAGTAATGTTTAATGAAACTGTATTTGATTCAAATTCCATATAACGTCTGCACTTTCCTCAAAAGAACCACTACTTAAAGTAGATTCAAGTAACTTTCCACATAAATGCACATTTTCTAACACTCAACTGACTATTCTAATGCCTTTCTAGCAACTGCAAACTGCGGCAGAATATTTTTAGGAAGGTTTTCATTGCTTTTAGATTTTGAGCCTTCTACATAATCTCAATAGATGTTTTCAGCAATTTGTTCACTCGTGTGTAACTTCATTCAAGAGTATATGGCTTTGATAGCTTAGCTACCTTTATATTATAATATATTCAAAGGAATATTAGATCTAGAAGAGAGACAGCGGCGGCATCACTTCCAGTTCATTCTATTGTTTTGGTGGTGACTCAGTTGATTCAGCAGTACACAGAGAAATCACAGGAAGCTCCCAGGTCCATCTATCCTGTCAGTAACATCTTTGTCAGTCATAGAGCCGGTATCCCCCCACGTTACCATCATTAGAGAGCCAACAGCAAGAGAGGAAGCAGGGGTGGTAAAGGCATAAGAAGCAGAGTCAATAGAAGCAGAGGCATAAGTAGTGTTAGTTTACCTTGATCCATATCCATATCCAATAGTAGATCCTTCGGTCCCAATAGGTGGTTGACAAATATATTTATACACATGCATACATACATATATATACATAAAGAAATGATGGCGCAAAAAAACCAAAATGGGAGCAGCATAGCACTTTCAAAAAGAATTCAAAAGATGAGGTCATTCATCAAAAATAGTAATTAATTTTAAAGATGAGGTGGCGACTGAACATCTTCAAGAGCAAGCAAAAAATAATCAGGAGGGTAGAACTGGCATTCGATTCTCCTTGGAGCATAATTCAACACTTGGTACAAAATTGGTTTGGAGAATGTTTAAGAATCCTTTATCCATCTGGTGTAAGATTCTCCAAAAGAAATATTTGGATAATGGGAACCCAAGAAGAATTCTAACACTTGCCAACACCCAAACAAGTTCTCACATTTGGAAGTTCATGATGAAGTGCAAGCATCTCATTACTGATCATTTGTCTTGGATGGTAAAAAATGGAAAATATGCAAATTTCTGAACTAACTCGTGTGTAACTTCATTCAAGAGTATATGGCTTTGATAGCTTAGCTACCTTTATATTATAATATATTCAAAGGAATATTAGATCTAGAAGAGAGACAGCGGCGGCATCACTTCCAGTTCATTCTATTGTTTTGGTGGTGACTCAGTTGATTCAGCAGTACACAGAGAAATCACAGGAAGCTCCCAGGTCCATCTATCCTGTCAGTAACATCTTTGTCAGTCATAGAGCCGGTATCCCTCCACGTTACCATCATTAGAGAGCCAACAGCAAGAGAGGAAGCAGAGGTGGTAAAGGCATAAGAAGCAGAGTCAATAGAAGCAGAGGCATAAGTAGTGTTAGTTTACCTTGATCCATATCCATATCCAATAGTAGATCCTTCGGTCCCAATAGATGGTTGACAAATATATTTAAACACATGCATACATACATATATATACATAAAGAAATGATGGCGCAAAAAAACCAAAATGGGAGCAGCATAGCACTTTCAAAAAGAATTCAAAAGATGAGGTCATTCATCAAAAATAGTAATTAATTTTAAAGATGAGGTGGCGACTGAACATCTTCAAGAGCAAGCAAAAAATAATCAGGAGGGTAGAACTGGCATTCGATTCTCCTTGGAGCATAATTCAACACTTGGTACAAAATTGGTTTGGAAAAAGTTTAAGAATCCTTTATCCATCTGGTGTAAGATTCTCCAAAAGAAATATTTGGATAATGGGAACCCAAGAAGAATTCTAACACTTGCCAACACCCAAACAAGTTCTCACATTTGGAAGTTCATGATGAAGTGCAAGCATCTCATTACTGATCATTTGTCTTGGATGGTAAAAAATGGAAAATATGCAAATTTCTGAACTAACTCGTGTGTAACTTCATTCAAGAGTATATGGCTTTGATAGCTTAGCTACCTTTATATTATAATATATTCAAAGGAATATTAGATCTAGAAGAGAGACAGCGGCGGCATCACTTCCAGTTCATTCTATTGTTTTGGTGGTGACTCAGTTGATTCAGCAGTACACAGAGAAATCACAGGAAGCTCCCAGGTCCATCTATCCTGTCAGTAACATCTTTGTCAGTCATAGAGCGGTATCCCTCCACGTTACCATCATTAGAGAGCCAACAGCAAGAGAGGAAGCAGGGGTGGTAAAGGCATAAGAAGCAGAGTCAATAGAAGCAGAGGCATAAGTAGTGTTAGTTTACCTTGATCCATATCCATATCCAATAGTAGATCCTTCGGTCCCAATAGGTGGTTGACAAATATATTTATACACATGCATACATACATATATATACATAAAGAAATGATGGCGCAAAAAAACCAAAATGGGAGCAGCATAGCACTTTCAAAAAGAATTCAAAAGATGAGGTCATTCATCAAAAATAGTAATTAATTTTAAAGATGAGGTGGCGACTGAACATCTTCAAGAGCAAGCAAAAAATAATCAGGAGGGTAGAACTGGCATTCGATTCTCCTTGGAGCATAATTCAACACTTGGTACAAAATTGGTTTGGAGAATGTTTAAGAATCCTTTATCCATCTGGTGTAAGATTCTCCAAAAGAAATATTTGGATAATGGGAACCCAAGAAGAATTCTAACACTTGCCAACACCCAAACAAGTTCTCACATTTGGAAGTTCATGATGAAGTGCAAGCATCTCATTACTGATCATTTGTCTTGGATGGTAAAAAATGGAAAATATGCAAATTTCTGAACTAACTCATGGAATGGCTTCAGCCCTTTGGATGACATCCCAAAGCTTGAGGGATGCAAAGATAGCATGGAGGATGTTTGACGTGATAACGTAGCAAACTATGTCACCAAATTAGTTGGTAAGAATGGTGTCGAGTGGGGATGGAAAAACTTAAGTGGAGCTCCCATTTCTTTGAGAGCCAAAGATAAACTTACAGAGGAGCTTGGAAAAAAGAAAATATTGATTGTTCCAAAAGAGGACGAAATCATTTGGTGCAGGGAAAAATCTAGAAGCTACTCAGTAAAACTTGGTTACCACATCCTAAGCATTGCCCCAATTAGTTCTTCTTGGCTAGCAAATCTATGTTGGGGTACTAATGTATTGCCAAAAGCAAGAGCTTTTGCCTGGACAACAATTCATAAGTGAATGTTGACTAGGGACAGGTTGTATTCTATTGGAATCCAAGGACCCTCAACATGCCCGATGTGTCAAGATGCAGAAGAAACAATCGATCATCTTGTTTTATGATGCCCCTTTTCCTATGATTGTTGAAGTTGGTTGCTTGGGCACATAGGATGGAATGGGACTTTCCCAAAGGATATCTTGGAGCTTTTTTTGTGTCGACCCCACATTTTTAGCCAGTCAGCTTGTTCTAGGTTATAAATAGTGAGCCCATCCACGATCTTTTGGCAAATCTGAAAAGAGAGGAATTGTAGAATTTTCAAAGATAAGAACTCACAGCTGGAAGAAATTGTAAAAAAGATAAAAAGATGGAATTAGCAAGTTTCTAAATGTAAAGTTACGGAATTCAAAACAAACGAGATTCGCCCATTGGGATAGTCAAATCATGAAGATGTGGCCATTATTTAAAGTCCCAACAAATAGTTTCTCTAATGACAATCAATTTGGTTTCCTCCAAAAAGAAAGAAAGCAAAGTGGATGGCCTCTCTGAGCAGAAGACTGAAAATGATTTTTGATGGGGCCTCCTGAAGAAATCCTAGGGCCTCAAATGTTGGATGCATCATCAAAAATGAGGCAGGAGTCCTCAATTGGGCTCTTTCAAAGCATCTACCAATCAATAGCAACAATGAAGCTGAATTCGGTGCTTTGTATTAAGGGCTCAAGTTGTGCAAGCAGAAGAAGCTACAGTCTATTGATATCAAGGGGGACTTGATGATTTGAATAAATGCGATTATTTCAAGGAAAGCACACAAGCTCCAGAAGTGGATCAATGTGATCATCCCTTTTTTGGATAAGATGAAGGACTTCTCAGTTAGGCATATCTTCCAAGAAGCAAATATGGTGGTGGACCATATTTCAGAGTATGGTATTGAACAAAGTGAGGAGGTAGTTGTTTCAAAGCAAAGTGATGTTTGGACAGATCCTAGCAGGGCTCTCGATCGTGAACGGTCTGAAATACCTGGTTGAAATTATTAGTCGAGAGATACATGTGATTATGGTCTTCCAAAGACATATCAGTCGCATCCCTAAAACAGCAAAAATATTTTCCTTTGGTGATTAACAAGATGGAGGATTTTATAAAATGTGGATCAAATACACTCCCTATAAGACGAATGGAGCGAAGAGCTTTCATTAAGGGATGTCATTGCAATTGCTTACAGAAAGATGTCTCTACACAACTGGGGAGTGTTCAACATAGAGGTACCCCCAATGGAAGGCACAATCAAAGCAACTGCGAGAAGAAGACTTTTTGAAGATGACCACATTCACAACACTATTATTTTAGAAATCTTTTTTATGACTTTTGTTGATGTCTTCAGAAGGAAGAAGACTAGAAAACTAGCTGCAAATAAATATATCCATAGCTCGTGGTAGAAGGGTGTATTGTTAGCAATCTCCAACTATGATCGTGAGGCTATGATGCATGACATTGATGAGGTGTTTGGAAGGAGGGCTTTGAACAAAAATGCAAAGCTAAGGAAATGTCTAAGGCTTTTCTCTGATTGGATTACTAAAAGTAACATGGAGGAGTTCAGCAAGTTTTTGACTAGTATGTTGGACCTCCTTTCCCCTCAACAGGTGGGGAGACTTGATGAATTCAAGGAAGGCCTCATGTATCTGTGGTTTAATACAAATTAGGAAATTAAATTGGTCTTTTCCGCTCCTCTGTTTTGAGGCATGTAATTTTTATCTTTTATTATTCATGGAAGGGAGCTGCCACCTATGGCAGTAACTTGCAAAATATATATAATACATTCATGCATATATTACACATACATCCATGCATATATGTATGTATGTATGTATGTATGTATGTATGTATATATATATTTTATATTAATGTATATTCATATTCCATGCAGGAACATATTATAATAAAAAGGGAGCTAAGCTATCAAAGCAATACTCTCTTAAATGAACTTTGACACATGAGTGAACAAATTGCTAAAACGTCTATTGGGATTATGTTGAATGCTCAAGATCTAAAAGTAATGAAAACCTTCCTAAAAACATTCTGCCACAGTTTGCAAATAGAATCATTTAGATCATCTAATTTTATAAAAGAAATGTGAAATTGGAGAAATACAATATTCCACAAAAGACAAACAGATCACAATATTGTTGCAAATCGACAATGGCATTTCTGACATACTTCCTGCTGCCATTCCTGAAGCCACCCCAAGGGCTTCTAGAGCACCAACTGCAAGAAAGCGAGACTTTGGCAAGGACAGCATCTCCTTCGTCACAATGCCAGCCTTGTACCGGATATATAGAATGGAAAAATAAACCACCACATACCTGTATGCCACCACAAATGCTAAACTGTAAATAATTTTTATATTATGAGGCTTAAAATCAATGCATGCTCACTACATTCACTGCTATCAATTACTTAATAATCAGGTATTGGAGAAATAAAACCTTGTAAAGAGAATAACTTCTAGACTTATGGTATACAGGTGCTTATTACAATCAATTGGAAGTAAAGTAATTACTATTCAGACACCTAATAAAACCAACAAATAAAAATATAGGGAACAAGAGCTAATCATAAAAGATCTTTGATTTTGATCTCAAGACTTAAGTCCATAAAAATCAGGGCTCAAATGTACAAAAAAATTAATTTAGGTAACTCAAGCTCTAGATTATCATGGAGGATGTTAAGATACAGAACAAATTACAAGAGCAGCTTGACTCCTTCACAAGAGAGCATATACCCAAATTCCCAACTTCCTATACTCAAAGGCACACAATGAATTCTTGGCATAAAGTTGACTGTATTCAACTACCTGCAACATCTTGCCCACATAAATTTGATGTTTTATATCAATCAAAATGTCAACACACAAAATGGATACGTAATTTTGAGAAAGGGCTTAAAATTTAAGTTTATTAGATCATGAAATAACGGACAATTAGTAAGTTTAAATGGCATCAATAGGAACTCATAATGGCCTTCATGAGTTCTACTTTCAAAGGTTATTTTGAATTTCTTTATTGCAGATCTGATGATATCCAAATTGAAGATCTTTTCTGTAGATACAATTGTGCCACTTAATCCATCAAGCCATTCATTGATGACAATATAAGATAAATTTATGCATGATACTGTTCAGTTATCCATGGTCCATAGTCCATACACATCTTCCAATACCCGTCCTTGTATCTGCTCACTCTACCTGATGCAGAAAACGCACTTGTGCTTAGGCATATAATTCTGATGTCCAACATATTTCAAACCATAAATTTTGATCTCACTCTTCTAGTTGTATGGATAGTGATAAGGTCTGATATTGAGAAATTGCCTAACCAAAGCCTCCACTATAACAGAAAACCAGCCCTCTTGAAAGAATCTACGACACTGCAAATTTGACCTTACTCAGAAATTACATCAGATGGCAGCTCTAGATTTATGGTGGTGTTGGCACTTAGAATAAGATACTTAATCCGAGCTCTGTGTCCCTTAATATTGATAAGTTGATAACTGATCCAGGATATATTAAATTAGGGTTCCATCTTGTGTCTTGGCAGAGATATGTTTGGTGGGTCCACCTGGTCTATTTGGCAAAGCTTAATCTATGTTTGGAAGCTGCTTATCAATCCTCATACAAGTAATGTGTTTGTTTCTTGTGGGTAATGGCAAAACAGCTAAAAGAAACCATAAGCAACTTTGCTACAACATTGAGCCCTTGACCATTGATTGTTTTCTGATCAACACGAACCATTGATCCAAGGCTGAAGTTCAAAAGCTTTCATCTAACAAGAGTCCCTTGGGTTTTCTCTATGGAAAGTGACAAAACAAAGTTTTGTTGGGAAAAATTCTCAGCTGAAACTGGATTCAAGAAGGTGAAATCATTGATTGCCATAATGATAAAGGTGTCCAAGGGATTGCTTGTAACATGGTGACATGAAGAGATTTAGCCTTTAGGCAAATCCAAATTTGGGCATTGTGTTCTTAATTGAATGAGGTAGCTGCCAAGTAAATATGTAATGTCCCATTTTATTCCTAAATGTCTGCAGCCTATGTTTCAAAAGAAATCAATAAAGATAATTAACATTACACCAAACTGGCATTAAATAAAGATTAAGTTGTTAAGAATGGTCAACCAGCATAGGGTTGTGTCCCTTGAGCCAGATAAGGTATATAGGAAAGGTAGATCTAGAAGGAAAGGGAATTGTGAAGAATTATTATGACTGATTACAAGTAATAGACAGCAGCACTAGCAAATTAACTTATTTAAAATTAAATTATTATTCTCTAAATGCAGCAATGAAGAGTTGTAACTATTGCAAAGACAATAGAGGTGAAGAGGTGTGACTCCCTCAAACTTGAGATTTAAAAGGAAGAGCTTTTCATTTGAGAAAGACATCCATAACATCATTCAATCAATCAATTAAGAATAAATATTACGTGGCTTTTTCAAATATGAAAGGTTGTGACTCCTTCAAATATGAAAGGTGGTGACTCTCTCAATAATAAGATATAAAAGGGAGATCATTTCCTTGTGGAGAGGATATCAAGTTGGAAAAAGGAAAAATAAGAATAAGAAATATAAGACATCTCTTTGGAATAGAGATTGAGAACAGCCATTGATAATATTCTGAAATATAATTGGTGGCAGCCATTTAAGAGTAAATTTATCATTTCATCAAGAGGTATTTATTTAGAAATATTCTAGCGAATTCCTTGAGGAATCATATCTTGAATTTTTGAAGTGTCTTGCAAATAGGAAAGACGGCCACGAGAGGTGAAGGACGACCAGCCTTTATGCTCTTATCCTATGTTCCACCAACGTCGGGGATGGGGGGATGCCGGGACGAGGGGACAGGTTTTCGGGACTGGGGGGGGGCAGAGGGAGGTGTATATACTATATACTATACATATGGTACTTAAAATGCTAGTTATGAAAAGATGTATAAGACTATTAAGAAGTAAAATAGCAAAATTGAAATACTAAATTAGTAAATAGTAAATACTTGAACATTGAACATTGAATATTGAAGTTTTCAATATCGAATTACTAATTAGAAATTAGAATAGTAATACTCAATACTACAATGTAACAATTGTTGAATCAGCAAATGGAAGATTTCTATTATATGATATCAAAAATATCTGATCATAAAGATGATTACAATGAGTAGCATGATATCAAAACAAGTACAAAATCAAAATGTCAAAATGACAAAATGTAGTGAAGGAGGCAGAGGCCTCTAATCATCCCTCGGGAGGTCGGCAAACTCCTCATCACTGGAACCACTGGACTCCTCAAGGCCAAGATCCACCAAAGGAACTCCAACCAGCCCTATATCTGAAGCATCCTCATCCTCATCAATCTGTGATGGCTCCTCTGGCTCTACATCCCATCGTGCTGCTGGGCTCTCCTTGTACACACGTGTCCTGCGGTCAGTGATACGCAAGGCACTATGTACAGCCACTAGCTTCTCTGCTCTCCTAGAGGTAAGTCTATTCCTCTTAAGAGAGTGGATGAAGCTATAAGTAGACCAGTTCCTCTCAGAAGCTGAAGAACTAGAAACCTGGGACAGCAAATGAATGGCTAGTGTGTTAGTCAGTGATTTCGGTCCATGACAAGTCCACCACAAAATTGGATCCTCCTGTGCCATAGTTCTTATGTCCGCCTTTGCTACAGCCTTATAACCCCTAAGAGTAGCAAATTTCGTCCAATCAGTGCGAATGTTGCCAGCAGCTTCAGCATCATACATCCTATCAATGCACCTGAAGAACCCTTCCTTCACCTCATCATCCTGAATCGGTGTAACTCTACCAGGGCTAGGCATGTACCACTTCGGATTCAATGCATAAGCAACCATGTGCAAGGGAGTGTTTAGGCTGTCCCATCTACGCTGAATAATAGGTTGAATGTAAACATTGTAGAATGCTAAAGTGGGGTCCTTCTCTCGCACAACTGCCCTCATCTGACCAAGCATAGAATCAATGCACTCATACACCTCCCCAAGGTTAGGTGCATCCCCATCCCCATATCTGATGACCTGTACAACTGGTGTAATGATGGCAACAATATGTTTTGCATCATGCCAAAATGCATCACTCTTCACTATCTCCTTCACCCTCTTCCCCTGCTCTGTCCTGGCCCCATCCCAACGATTCCATTCTTGTGTCATAACCATGAGTTGCAGTGGCTCTTGCAACTCAAGCATTCTCTCCAAAAGAATGAAATAGGATGCATATCTGGTCTCAACTGGTTTCAAGAACTCCTTCTTCGTGAAGCTCCTGAAGATGGCATGTGAAGTGTGGTGGTTGCAAATATACATCTGCACATCTCTAGCATTGCTGACCACTCCTCTAATCCACTCAATCTTCCCCATGTCCTTGAGTGCATTGTTCATGGCATGCACACAACATGGAGTCCACCAAATGTGTCTGTATGCTGCCTCAATAAGCCTCCCTGCAGCTCTGCACACATGTGCTGCATCTGTCACTACTTGGACCACATTTTGTGGCCCAATCTCCTCAATAGCTGCCCGAAGGATCTCAAACTGAAAATCAGCATCTTTTCGATGCCCTGAACAATCAACCGCCCTGAGAAAGAATGGGCCCTCTGAGCATGTAACTATGACATTGATGAGTGGACGATGCCTAATGTCCGTCCACCCATCCATAACTATGCTACATCCAAACTCCTCCCAACATGCCCTCATCGTCTCCATCAATGAATTGATCTTGGCATAGTTGTTATCCAAGATCGTGGTCCTCAATTTGTGCTCACCTGGTGGCACATATGATGGTCCTCCCTTCGCCACCATCGAAATCATCTCCTTATAATAAGGAGATCGAGCTACATGGAATGGGATTCCATTGGCAAAAAAGAACCTGCCAATGGAATCATCTATCTGATCCCTCAAGTGCACATTAAATAAATCAGCTATGGAGTTAGGCTGACTTTGCATCGTGCGTTTCCCCTTGCCCTGTTGTGATTCAGCCATAGTGCTATAAGTGGATGACGGTCCTGAGGTTGACCCTGACAATGTTCCTGCTCTCTGATGCAATGTAGGAGTAGAAATATGTGGCTGCCTCTGCATTTGCTGCTCCTGAATTTGCTGAATAGTCTGAATATGTTGCCTACCAGACAAGGTAGCAGGCATTGGAATTGCCACGTCATCTGGAACACCCCAAAGCTTGTTGAACTCAATTTTGTATTTCAAATTTTTAGCTTTCTTCAAAAAATCACATGCTCCCACACCTTTTCCTGGCCAAAAGAGGAAGTGTGCATTAACTCTGATGATGCTCCCAAACCAATCATCACCACAAATGTTGCATTTCCATTTCCTCGTACCACCAGTTGATGACGTTGGGGTTGTTATTCTTGTTGCAAACTGTTTGAGAGGAGATTTGGGATCATAAGGACCCCTAGCCCACTTTGCCAAAAGCTGGGAAGGGCAATCAGTAGAAACCGGTGCACTAGCCATGGAACTAGTTTGCCCTTCCGGATTTGACCCATGCTCACCCCTCTCATTGAGCTCATCCTCATGCTCAGGTTCATATTCTGATTGGCTTGCACTATGAGAATTAGTTTCCATCTCATCCTCACTCATTTCATGACTATGGGAGCTCATTTTGACACTGGATTTCACAAAATGAAAAAAAAAAATCAATAAACACATAGTTTCAACCTATGCCCTAATTTAAAATTAAAAAAATAAAACTCTATATTTTAAATTTTTCAACAAATTTTAAATTGCAAAGCAAAATCTAAGATTCTAAATTAATTTAGAAAATGGAACAACAAGAAATGAAATAAGAAAAATTAAAAAATGAAACAACAAGAAATGAAAAAACATTGAAAATTGGAAAATAAAATAAAAAATCAGTTAAAAACCCTACTTTTTGCTTGAAAAATCTCTTCAACAAGGTGAAGAATCTTCCTCCTCTTCTTCTTCTTGCTCCTTAACACTCCTTTTTCACTTGCAATCACTCCTTTCACTCCTCCAATCACTCTTTCCGCAGCCTTCACTCTTCTTCTTCTTCTTGTAGCAAACAAGTAGAAATGCAAATGTGAATAAAAATGAAGATTAGAGGGCCTTTTGAAGGCATGTAAGAGTTTAGACGGGCCCCACATCCCCACATGCCCTTAGGGTTTGAATAGAACCAATATAATATAAATTTTTGTTTTAAATCACTTTTTGGTTGTTTGTTGCGGGAGACGCTAGGCATCCCCGAGACGCTAGAGGGACGCCCAAGCGTCTCCCTCGGCGTCTCAGAGATGCAATGACATTTTGGCATCTCCAGCGGCGAGCCAAAAAACGGTGGAGCCGCCGGAGACGTGGGAACGCCGTCCCCACATCTCTAGGATGTCCCCATTCCAGAAACGCTAGGGCCTGAGCGGGGGGGGGGGACGTGTCCCCGGGGTTCACTAAGATTAGGGAAACACCAATGAACTATGTATACAACTTCTTTTGATGAAGTTAGGGCTGGTTGGATCTTTTTCCAATGAAATTAAATTTAGTATGTCCCCTAGTCTGGTATGTTCTAGGGTATCAATCTTTTAGTTCAGGCCTAATTTGTTTTGTCTTTCATGTACTATAAATATGGAGAAGTTGCTTGCATGCAGAAATTTCTCTACATGATCTGAATGTCTCTACAATTGACTGAAAATTTCAGGGAATGATATTGATCTCTAGCGCTAAATTTGCTAGTCTGTTACCATTCCTGATTAATTGACTAGCAAAGTAATTGTAAAAATCCTTCAATCTTTGAGGGTGCTTTTCATAACAGTATATGGGGTTTGTCTGATCGGCTGGGAATAATTAAAAAAAAAATTAATCATGTGATGTTTCTTGTATCTTTGAATTGTGTCTAAGTGAAATATCAAATATGAGATGTTAGATGCAATACTAGCTCCATCTTTTTTATTACGTCTATGTTTGTATTTGATTTTAAAGTTTGACTCTGTTACCAATGGATTAAGGCAACAATCTCTCCGTAGTTGATCCTTCCACATTTCAATTTTTTTTTCATTAGCTTAGTCTAGTAGTGTCCTACCAAATTGCGTAATCCAATAGTCTTCAACTCTACAATATCTTATGAGAGCCTATGCTTGTGAATCATCTCTAGAGGATTATGTATTTCTGTAATTTCAGAGGTTATATATGAAGCATGATTCTATGAATGATATTACATCTGGGGCATAGCTCTATTTCGCAGCTTTAGTTGCACACATATACTGTTATAATCTACCTTGTAAAGAGGTTTTTAAGTTTATAATACCAGTAAACCAGTATAAAGAATGTCTAGTAACAAATCTTTGGGATGTTCTTAGGCTAAGCTGAATGCTGTAATGTGTTTTTATTTCTCTTTTAACCAACTTGTAAAAGACCTTTGAGAATACTCTCATTGATTCTGCAGAGCCAAAAGTGTAGAAGACTGCCCACTCTTGTCGTTGGTCCATAACTGTCTGTAATCTGATTATTTTCATGCCTTCTTTATCTAAACCAACCCAAGTCCTCGGATTTAAACTCTCAAGTGCATGCTCTAGGATTGTGGGGTTCAATTTGGATCACCATCAAGCGGCATACACTATTGTGGTCTGTAGAACTGTACGTGATTAAATCAATCTATTGCAATTAGTTAATACCTATGGTTCATGCATTGCACCGAGATAAACCACTTTGCAATTTGAATTCTTTGTGTCGAATATGAAGGGATTAAAAAAATAAAGATCGAAAGAATAGGAGAAAAATAGATTACCCGAAAGTAGCAAGCTGGGCCAAAAAGAAAGGGTAGTTTTTCAAAGGAACGAGGGCTAATTTGTACAAGACTTTATTGCCAACACCAAACAGCACAGTCATTGTTGCAGCGATTAACACTTCAATGTTCCTCGCCTTCAGATTGACATTGAGATTAACAGAATCCACCTCTCCCATGGTCCTTCCCCCCGTAACATTAACGATCGGTTCCCTGCTGCGGCCTGCTCTCTGCTCCCACCATGGCCTCCCCAAACTCTGCTTAAGCTCACAGATCCCATGATTTCTCTCTCCATGCAACTGTAACTTACTCTGAAAATTCGATTGAGCGGTGGTTCTCTCAGGTAGAAAGCAACAAGCCCGCGTGGCAGTTCGGGCGATCGAAAACATTGCAAACAACAAGGTTGCAGAGCAAGGCGACTGCAACAAATGCAAGCTAATAATAATTTGAGAACACTGGTTAACGTGTATTTAATGGATTCTATGATCATGAGGCAGGAAGCCTCCAACGTTGACCGCTGTTTAGTAATCACGTTATATAATTGGGGAGTGAAATATAAATGTGGGCGATCGTGCGTGGCGGCGATGTCGTAGGTGTCGGCCTTTGACAGAGTGGGGCCGCCCTCATTGGCATTTCGCCACCACAGCTTTTGCTTTTTCCCGCGTATGTGACCAGTTTGCAACAGATCAAGATTTTTCATTACGTAACAGCAGAGAATCTGATCGTATGATTGGTCAGTCGTGGACATATGTCATGATTTTTATGGCGTCGTCCAGTTTATGCATCTGACAGAAGGAATGAAGACAATGTGGTGTCAATCTCCTTTTTAAGATGCTCTTACCTCCGGTCAGATCTGGTCCATTGAAATAAATGCAGGCCCTGAGAAGTATAGTTCGATTTTGTTTTTGTTTGTTTTTTTAATTGGAAGTATTTTTTTATTCATTTAGCAATGGTGGAGGTTTATTTGTCTTTTTTGGGATTAGGAGTTGATGGTTGAGGGGTATTTTTATGATGTTTGGTTGAATATAATATAGTTAGCAAGATTCTATTTGTCTATCTTTTTATGATGTTGAGTTATTGTTTTAATGAGATATGATCACCTAATGGATTCTTTCTGAATAAAGCAATTTTATAGTGTATAAAAGACTTCCTTTGTTATGATTAAAGTTAGGTAAATGAGTCAACTATAAAATGGATTACACATAAAATTTAAATATGAACCGTCAAAGTACATAGTGCATTATGTTTATGGTTTAGATTATGTCATTTACTTTATAATTGGGTCTTATATATGAAAGCGACAATAGACAAGACCTTTTGGTACATCAAATTCAAACAACTAAATGAGCTAATTCCCTTGAGACACACGTGATCTATAACATGAGAATGATGATATATTGTTGAGGAATAAAATACCTTAAATATTAATATCTAGGCTAAATTAATCATGATAATTAATATCACAATTGACATGGATGAAAGAGTTAAGTCTAAACAAGCATTGCAACATGCATTAAGACAAATGCTAAAGTTGGCATAAAGGGATAGATGCTCTTAGCTTTCTGTGTGATAAGGAATATCTTATTGTAGCATGATTTGTGAAATTGGAATCAAATACCTACTATTATATGTGTAATAGTGAGGCTCTAATGGATTGGAAATGAACTTACCTTCATCTAGGGTCAAAACCACATTAGCAACTTGTATCTTTGCATTTAAAGATTTGAACATCTACATAGCATTGATCCTCAAATGGAAATCCTAAAAGTTGTCACTGTCCTTTAGAAATTGGTTCACATATGAATATATAGAGTGGGTGACCTACTTAAAAGCACCAATGGAATGTGTTATCAAGCCAAAAGTCCATGACTTGTTTTAAGTGAAGTTCAACCTTACATATTGGTTCAACAACATTTGTAAAGATCAAAGACGTACCAAGTAGATTATAGATGCCTATGTATTTGTTCTTATGTACATGCAAATGTTAATGCAATGATCACTCTAAAAAAAAATTATAAGTGCCAATGTTGTTTGTAAGTTATTGAATGATGTTTGAATGATCTAGGTCTTTGTCATTTTTATACAACACCCTAGCATTCAAATTTGAATGTATTTCCCTTGATTCAACAAGTAATAACTATCAAGAGTCAAGTTGGCTTGGACCCATGATTAAATTTGGATTTAGAAAATGGGATCAAGGTTGCTTTGGTGGTTCTAATCCAAGATCTAGGCCACCCTAGTGGTCTTGACCAAGGACTCTAGGAATAGGAAGATTGTTAGAAATTAGGATCTTAGGTTGCTAATCATTACAAATAAATATAAAATAAATAAAATGAGAATGATAAGATACATTGATTAAACACATTACATAATATATGCATGGGGAAAACCCTTCCAAGCAAAAAACCCATAAAGCATCATTTCATTATAAAACACTTATAAAATGATATATTAAA
>VDFB02388632.1:0-12897 GCA_007258455.2 Sequoia sempervirens | reverse complement strand
TCATTAGGTACATGGGTTTCCTATAAGGCTCTATTGAGAATTTCTTGATGTACGAGAGAATACTTAAGCAAATCCAAGATTGAGATATGAGCAGGGGTCTTTCCTAAGTGATCAAGAATGTTGTACTAAGAGTTTACAAGATTTGATTGAGCAGATGTGGAGGTTGCAGGGACAGTAATGCGGGATCGTCATGTAGTAACAACACATTGAGGATCTTTAGCTTTAACATGTATCATAGAAACACGGGGTTCTACCTGCTCAATGTAATGGATAATGCCATCATAATTGAGGGGTACATTTTTATAGCTTATATTATTTGTGCTGTTTTCTTGGGGATTGCTACTGGAGGTGCTTGCACCTTGATTATGGTTAGGGAAGGCATTTTGGTATATCTACAATTGAGCATTAGACGACAAAGCTTGACTGGTGTCGACTTTGATATCTCATTGATCGATAAGATCTTGGACATAGTTTTTGAGACCTTGACACTTATTCAAAGTGTGTCATTTGATTTTATGGACTTCACAATATTCATTCTCCCTAAACCAGGCATGTTTAGGATTGGATTCATGAAGTGGTTTGGTAACAGGGTATGTGATTAGATAGTTGACCTATAACAACTTATTGAAGACGACACTCAAGGGTTCTCCTAATTGAGCATACTGGCGTTTGTCATTCCCTTGATTGTTCTAGTTTGACTATTAAGGCGGATGAGATGCCCCCTGTGGCATGGATATGGCATTAGGTATAGATGGTTGTTGTTTCTAGGATGTATTGGCCACCTGAACATGTTTAGTGTCAATAACACCATCATTCACTGCATTTTTGTTCTTGTTCCAAAAGTGAGACTTATCACTGGATGGCCTTTCTTTTTCATGGTGGTATATCTTGATGTGCCCTTTGGCAATAAGGGTGCATTCGAGGATGGGTCCCTTTTCCACTATCTCAGCGAATGTGGTGACACAATGCAACTTAAAATTATGAGCCATGTAGGGATGAGAGTTCTCCACAAAGAGGGTGACCATATCTTTCTCTTTCAGAGGGGTTTTCATTCAGCTCGCTAGTGCATGCCACCTCTACAAGTAGCTAGCAAAGGTTTCACCATTCCGTTGTTTCTCTTTGAGGAGATCCAATGTATTAGTGTCCTCCAAATTGAAGGAGTACTTAAGAAACAATTTCTTTTGAAAGATCTGGAAAGGATTTTATGGACCCTCATTCTAGTCCCATGAACCATTCTAGGGCATTTCTAGTCAGGCTCCATGGAAAAAAACACAAGAGATAGTTGTCGTTGTGCATAACTTCCTCACACTAGGAGTAAAACTCTTGCAAATGGGCCTTAGGATCTTTGTTTCCCTTGTATTTGTCAAATTTTGGTATCTCGAAGTGTTTAGGGAAGGGGATCAATGAGATGGAGGGATCAAATGGATAGGGACATATGTTTTCAAATTTGAATGATTATTTGCCAATCCCAACTTAAAGATCTTTAGAGAGGCTTTGATTTCTAACAAGATCTAAGTTGACGAAGTAAGTAACGGTGAGTCAAGGATGGGTTAGATGGATATGGATGATAGGATGACGAAGATCTTGCCGGTGATGTTGTCTAAAGGTTAAGGTATGGATTTTGATAGTGGCATGATGATAGCCCTTAAGGTATGTTGAGGGATTTTGCTGGTGTTGGGGTTATTACAAGATATAGTACAGATTCGTTTGATAAAAATGTGCGGTGGGATGCTGAGGAGCTTGAATGTGATGTTGTGGATTGGCCTGCTGGTACTAAAGATACTACTGCGACTGTTGGGAGGCCACATAAGGTGGTTGTTGGTTAGGATAATAATAATGTTGGGGAGGTTGCTGATGTGATGTGAGGTGTTGCATGGGCCGAGATGGGATGTTGTATTGTGATTGGACTTGCAGACGTAGAATGGATGCGTGGAACTGGGATATGGTCTAGGCGGGAGGTCAGGAAAAATTTCCTTGCGATTGGTGTGGTGGTTGTTGCGAAGAGATCAATGGGTTATGCAAAGGTTGTTGTTGATGAGGTGGTTGAGATAATGTAGAGGTGTTCTGCAACGGAGGCTGTTGGGTACCAAAGGGGACATTCGGTTGGGATGTACCTTGTGGCAGTAATGGAGGTGGTATGTTAGATTGGGGAGGCTATTGAGACGTGTACAAAGGCGATGGTAGGTTTGTGGCCCCAGGAGGTGGACTCAATGCGGTAAAAGGGGTGCCCCCAATGTTGATAGGAGGTTGATTTGAAAGGGGTGGTGTTGTTAGCATTAATGGCAGCGGTTGCAGAATGTTTTGTGGCATGCTGTAGGCAAAAGGATCATTGAGATCAGCTACTTGAGGAGCTCCCATGACCGAGATTGCAGGGTGTGGCGGATTGTTAATGTGATACATAACGATGTTTCTAAATTCAAGTTGATGCCAACCTTCCACTGGAGGAACATTGGGGACGTACAAACTACCTGGTGCGTTTTGTGAGCCTTGGGGTATGTCAGATGTGGAGCTTCCATACTTGGATAGGTCGACACCTGATGGAGGCTTGACACTTTTTCCAATTAGGTGGGCCAAGATTTCTTTCCCATGTTTTTTGAGAAGGCGATCTGTCATTTGCACATTGATAGGGTTACTAAAGTGTTCCTCAAATGTAAGTTCAGGTTGGTTGACCATGTTCTCATCCCTGGGTGGTGATGTGTTTTGACCATCAATATTGGATTGTGATTTTGTACCATTATGAGGATCTTGAGGGATATTCGTACCATTATTGGGATTTTGTGAGACATTAGCTGTGTTGTTGGGATCTTAATGGATGTTTGGTTGGGAATTTTGGGCTTGTTGCTTGACCATTTTCCTTGTCTGTGACCAGGTCTGAACGGGCATGCAAGATGATAGGATGGACTAGGATGCTAGGATGATCTTGATGATGAAAGGATTGATTTGATTTGATGATTGATTAGCCTACAAGGATGTGGCTCAATAGGATTGATTTGGATGATTGATTCGACCGAAGTGGATTTGTTTGATGAGATCAAATTGGGTTAATTGGTAGACAATTGGTCAACTTGAATTCGATGATATGAGGATTTGATTTGGATTGATGATCGATTAATAGGATTGGACGACATGATGAATGATAATGACCAAAATCTAAGACCGAGTTCAAGAGTGATCCTTGGTAATGCTAGGTGTTGATTAATCGACTAAAGGTGGATGTATGATAATGACACTGAATCCAACTTGAGATAGAAGTGGATTGATTGGGTCGACGAGGATGACTGACTTAGGATGGATGACAATCCTAAGTCAGTTGTGATAGATGATGATTAGAGATGAACACCTAGGTCAATTTGGACAACTGCTTTAACGAAGTTTAATGAAATACCAGTGATCTGAAACAGGGAAATGACAACCAGAATGTGGAGAACGACTGAGTGAATGTGGGTTTGAAATGGATAAATGAGGACTCTGAATGAGTGAATGGATGCCCAAACTGAGGGGATGAACGTTTAGGATGGAAAATGGACTCTTGAAATGGGTGTATGAATGTTCGAAACGCGAAGATGAATGATCAAAAAGGTGAAACAAGAGCGCAAAACAGTGGAACGGGTGTCCCAAATGATGAAACAGATGATAAAACTGACTAGTGAAGGGTTAGGTCCACCCCTGGGATGGGTCAGGTCTGCCTATGGAGGGCAAGTCCACCTATTGAGGGCAGGTTTGCTTGTCGGGAGGGCAGGTCCTCTTGTTGGACAAAAGTTGGTCAAATTTGGCTAAAACAGGTTGAAAAAGGCTAGTTCAAAGGTCAAGTCTGCCCTTGGATGGGTCAGGTCTACCCCTGGAGGTCATGTCCACCTGTTGGGAGGGCAAGTCCGCCTGTCAGACAAAAGTTGGTCAAAATTGGCTAAAACAGGCTTAAAAGGGCTGGTTCAAAGGTCAAGTCTGCCCTTGGAGGTCAGGTCCGCCCCTAGACAGGTTTAAACTTGACTTCTAAAAAGATGACTAAGGCAAAGGACCCAAAACACAACAAACATCAATCAAAAGGATATGGTTGAACAAAAAATTACTAGTTTTGCACAAAGAAGACAATTTAGAAAACACAATCCTAAGATTAGTAGAAAGGGGTATGGCTGAAAAAGTCTTCTATTCGAGGATGAACATGGTTGCTAAGGAGTCCTCGATATACACCTAGTACGTGAGGCCCAAACTGTGAACACCAACCCATTACAAGCATGAGTTAGGAACCTTAGCGAGATACTAGAGGCTCAGACCAACTCTTCACGTCATCCCGACGCTTCACCAATTACAACGTGGTTGGATTGAGGTAAAACTTTTGATCTCCCTCCTTTATATACCCCACCGGTACGCATGGTTGGAATTGTCCCTTGGGGTGATGAAATCCCCAAGTAGGTCCTGCTAAGAAAAGGAAAAAGAGGGTGACTCAAAAGGACTTGGTAAGCTACGATTTCTCATCACCCAGGATCGCCAAATGGTGCAAGGGGATTGGATACATCAAATAGCTTACCAACAAGCACGAAAAACAAGATTAATTAACACCCCTAGTTAAACTATGTGCCTAAGTTATGCAAAACAACAAGTAGTGGTTGATAAATAACTAACCCTGCAAGAAAAATTGCTAGTGAATCTTGTCCTTGTTCCTCGCCAGATGTTGATTAGATGCTTGCATAAACTTAAACAAGACACATTAGGGGGTTAGAAACACTTAAAACAACCAAAAAGAGTGCTAAAAACTAAAATTTCACCTTCTAGAAAAAGCTATTCAGGTTAGGTTTTCTTGTCTGGAGGGCAGGTTCGTCTATCTGTTAGGTCAGGTCCACTTGTCTAGAGGTCAGGTCCGCCCCTCTGTGAAAAATCTGCAAAAATTAGCTTCTAGAGTTTGTGGAGGGCAGGTCCGCCCCTGGAGGTCACGTTCGACTGTCTATCAGGTCAGGTCCGCCCCTCTACAGGTTAGGTCCACCCCTTTGCAACTTGCACTTGCAAAAAGTGAAAAAAAAGCAACGTGAAAGATACGAACCCATTTGTGGGTCCCACTGGGTGTGCCAAAAATGTGAACGGGCAAAAATACGTGTTAGAAAATGAGTAGCAAACAAAAGAGTGCAAACAACAAATATAAACACCCTACACCTCAAGATTGGGCAAATGATTAACTTAACAAAACAAAATGGAATGTTTTACCTTGTTGAGTTGTCCTTTGGTTGGCCCTTCAATATTTGATGTAGTGTATGCTCATTTGATGGCAAGAGATGCAAGTGTGGAATGCAAGATGAATGAAAAATAGGTGATAATGGATGCAAATGCAAGTATTTGGCTAAATATGGCTCAAGAGAAAAATTTGTAAGAGTTTGGCTAGCATAATGGTCTCCTAAAATGAGAAAAATTAAGGTATTTATAGAGAATTTTGAATTCTCTAGAGAAATGGATGGTTGGGATTAAACCAACAAGGCCAAGATTAGGGCTATGGTGAGTTGAGAACTCACAAGCCCTCACATCTTGACATGTGGCATGTGAAGTGGCTTGAAAAAGATGATGTGGAAATGAGTTGGAAGGAGAGTACATGACATGGAGGTACTACATAGTACCTTTGGATTTGGACAAGATCTCATAATAAAGGAAGTCCTTGTCCCCATGTGGGTGAAAGGACAGGTGAGGAATTCAAAATTCCTCAAATATCCACATGGGAACTAGAGAAAGAATTTAAAATTTTTTGGAATGCATTGGGGAATTAAATGTGAATTAAAATATCACATGGGGAATGGAGTGCCTTCTCCAAAAGGAGAAATCCTTTAATAAGGTTGACTTATGACACATTCCATAAATGACATGGGGATTAGGTTGACCTAATTAAGTGATTAAGGTTGTGTAAGTACTTGATTAGACAAATTAATGACATATTAGAGGCAAGTGGAAAACTATGGAGGATATGACCCTAATGATGATTAGGGGTGTGTACATCTTAACCATAAATTAATTATGATTAGAAGAGGGTTAGATGGTTAAGAGGGATTAAAGACCAATTTGCAAAAGTTGGAGGATGTGACAATGAGAGAGAGAGTGAGGAATTAAAAATAAATTTAAAATTTCAAGAGATAATATGACTAAATTAAATAAAGTGATATTTATTTAATTTAGAGAGGAAAGAGGGGGAAAGTATTTATTAAATTAAATACTTTGGAAACCTTATGTAGGACATGCAATATTAATTAAATGAATGATTTAATTAATACCAGCAAAGAGGATGAAGTAGATGAACAAAGGGATGATTAAGGAGACATCTTTGAACATATGGAAGTGGTCAAATTTAGATGTCTACAGGTACATCTCAATGATATGTTGTGATTGAACTATTTTTCCAATCAGGAATCTTAGCTTCCAACACCATGGTAAGTGCTCATCATCGTCTGTCCATGTTTGACAAACTCTATAAGGCCTCCATATGAAACTAGCAAGCAAGTTGATGTCATGCCTCCAATATCCCACATCCTCGACATGGGTTTGAGTCACTACACCCTAAAAAGAGACATAAGGCATCCCATCACCCAAATGTATGCCCATTGGTGGACAAAACATGGAAATGTGCTCCCACACCCATATCATTAATAGTGTCACCCCACAACTAATCGACTAAGCGTCACGATTAGTAATGTCATGTAACTGAAAGTATAACATGGCTAGCAAGAAGGGCCCCCATGCATAAACTATCCCTCTAGCCATCATCCCTATGAGCACCTCACCTTAGCCAACTGGAAACCCATGCCCTTGGTAGTTTGGAATAATGATCCCAACAATGAGTGTACACAAAATGCGGTCCCATCTCTCATATCTCTTTGGTAGACAATCCCACCTAATCTCATGGTTGTAGGACATAATAACCCGACCAAAATAACCCTGGACAAAATAACCCAGTCACAATAACCCGGTCACAATAAATCAAGGACAAAATAACCCAAGGTCATAATAACCCTAGCCAAAATAGCCCATGGTCAGAAAAACCCATGGACAAAATATCCCTATAAGAATATTCGAGAAAGGAAAACAAAATTTATAAATTACCATGGGTTATTTTGTCCATGGGTTATTTTGACCATGGGTTATTCTGTCCATGGGTTATTATGACCCTAGGTTATTTTGTCCTTGGGTTATTATGACGGGATTATTGCGTCCAAGGTTATTTTGGTCGGGTTATTATGTTCGAATACCGATCTCGTACTCCTTGACGCTTAGATTCGCGATGTCCTTGTGCTCATACTAGTCCTCAATGGCTTGATATCCCTGCTCTAGAATATATCTCACCCACTCTTTGTGGATAGGAAGTCTCAAAATCCAATAGATATCCTCTAGTGTCACATTCGCCTCCCTAGTCAAGAAATGGAATGAGCATGTCTCTGAATGCCATCACTTGGTAAGTACAATCAGTAGTCCCCTATTCGCCCTAATGGTGGGCATGTATGTCACATAATATAAGCCTAGGTGCATAAGTTGATGCTTCTCAACGTTAGATAACTGATCCTGCAACCTAAATATCGACGGTTGAGACTCTTTGGTGTAAATCGGGGCAAGTATAACTTGTGGTCACAAGTAAAAAGCTTATGTCAATCCAAAACCCTAGTCAAACCTATTGGACCCAAATTGCAAAAGAAATTTTATCCTAAATTGGAGCAAATATTTAACTAGGCAATTGCGTCACATTGCTAAACACATGCGTGACACATAACAAATGTGTCACACTTTCTGCATATGCATTGCACAATTACATTTGTGGTGCATGCCTTAGCATATGTGTCACTAGGGTCACTTGTAGTTAACCCCTAAATAGTTGTGTGCCACTTTGTTATATGCATCATTTCATTATGGGCATGTAGCTCACTTTTGCATTTGTGTTATTCCCGACCACATATGTAGTGTAGGAAGCAAACACGACACACTCTACAGTTGCGTTGCACCGTATTTGCCAAAACCTAGCCTACACTTGTGATGTATCATGTAGATGCGGCGAATTTCCCTGCGGACTCACGCTTTCCTCTTTTCTACCTTTCTCCCCAATCTGCATCTTCCATTGACCGCCCCTTCTGGAAACAGTTTTCAGCTTCCCTGTTAGATTTCTACACCATTGTTCATCATGGTGTTCCATTGGCTCATTCACGGAGTAGATCCAGATCGGTTGCATTTTGTTGGTCTTCTTCAAGGTGGTAGTCAATCAGTCAATGGCTCACTTTTAGTTCCCTTCGATTAGACAACAAATGCCATGCCAATTTTTTGGGTAGTCAAAAGTGCTCCATATTAAATCACATGTCGATGAGACACTAATAGTGTCTCCCTGATGTGATTATGCCTCTCCTAGCAGCTATCAGTGTAACATATGAAGTTAGTGAGACCTTATAGCGAGTTGCAGAAGTCATATCAATACCACAAAACTATTGGTAGTCATATCGATACTACGGGAAAACTATCGGCAAGATAGTTGTTATCGTAAGTCATGGCGAGACTATCATGACTAGGGAAGACATCTCCCTAAGCCCTAATCATTCAATCGAGTCTGAAACTCATTCTATTCCTTGAGCTTAAGCACATGTATGTTTCAATTCTCCAACTACATTAACCTCTATTTTGTCAGTTGGATGACCTCTTGTTTGTTTGGACTGTGGTTTAATCCCACTTTTTGCATATAGAAAATGGCATGACATTACCTGAAGCCCCTGAATCTAACAGACAATTGTGTAGGTTCTTCCCACAAATTCTTAAACTCAAAAGGAACGATGGAGTACCTACCTTGTTTCTGTACAAGGCTACATTCACGTCTCCAGCAGGTGCCATCTTGTTCTTTCCTTTCTCGACATCAGCCTTGCTCCAAAGCTTAACACTATCTCCTTTAAGCAGTGGCACCACTTTAGATGTGTCAAGTATGACAAAGAGGTTTGTTATCACTTGATCTCGAGGCACCATGTGATTAGGGGGTGCTGATTTAGTAAATGGACCCTTACTTTGATTTCTCAGGAAGTGTCCTCCTTTTGTCTGAAAATCTTGGGCATCGTATGAATCTTCCTCAGGTTCATTTTCTTCTTGTCTTGGGAATGAAAAGGTTCTTCCTCAAAGAGGTCATAAGTCATTGTTGTATCTACAGAGCCGCCTTCTTTGTGAGGATTCCCTTGGAACATTTGGGCATCTTCCTGTGCCATCTTGACCATATTTTCCATTTCCGTAAGCAATTTCATTTTAGAATGAGTTGCGATCACCGCACTGCTAGTCATAAAATTAAGGCCTACCACATTTGTAGTATGTGACCTCTCCTCATTAGCTTGATAATTGTGAGAAACTCCACCATTGTTGGGCCCCCAGATTCCATTGTTAGTTGTTATTTGGTCTCTGGTTATATCCCCTTTTTTGATTTTGATAACCTTGGTTAAGGGAGTTTTGGCCTTGATAACCTCTTTGGTTGTAATTGTTATGATTATGATAATTACCCCGATTGTTGTTGTTTTGATTAGGGTAGTTACCTTGTTTTTGGGAGGGGTTCAATCAAAGCTGAGCCATGTCATTTGTGACTTGGGACAATGTTTTCTTTAAGGTTTCTACCTCATTTGTAAGTTGAACTATCTTTTCACTTTCCACACTCTTAACAATAGGTGGTTGACCACCATGATTTGGTGTTCCAATTTGGTTTTGATGACCATGGGGACTTTGAGGAACCTGTGATTGTTGAAAGAAGTCAGGAGTTCTAGTAGCAAAGAATGGAACATGTGGTTGAGTTTGCAATTCATACATAGGTCCATAATGGGAAGGAGACATTCCCAGGATAGTATTGAATAGAGGGGTTGGGCTATGCATCTGATATCCTATTGAAGGGAAACCGCCTCCCAAACTTCCTTGTTGGGAACTAATTTGTTGTTGCAGCTTGATAGCTAGATGATAGACTTTAGATAGGGAATCAATGTCTATAGGCTGATAAGTCCTTTGTAGGAACAAGCCAAGTAAAGGGTCTATAACCCTAAAGTATGCTTGAATGGCACTATTTTTAGTAACTAGATAGGGGTCTTGCAGTCTCCTATACATTCGTTGAAACCTTGTGTTGAATAAAGGCAAGGATTCACTTGGTTCCTTCCTGATGGTAGCGAATTGGTGGTACAAAAGGGATGGATCCACATAAACCCTGAATTGATTGATGAAAGCGTTCTCCAAGTGAGTCCAGGTCAAAATGGAATGTTGCGGAAGATTAAGATACCAGTTATACGCCATGTCTCCTAAGGAATAATGGAACAACCTACAAACTATATCATGGTGAGCTATCTAAGCTCTGGTACAAGCATCCTTAAAAGCTTGTATGTGCTCTTCAACACTCCTTGATTCACCATGAATGTATTTGGGACAAAATTTCTTGGGATTCTTAGGCATATCGTGAAAACCTCCCAGAATGGTCCCTAATGGAGAGGGATTATTCTGAAAAAATGCCATTGGTATCGATGGTAGTGGTTGAGCCAGCTGTTGGATGGGTCAAACCAGCTGTGGTGGCACTTGAGATGGATTGGGTGGTGGATTGATGGGTACCCACTCGGGTATAGGTGAAAAGCCTGGTGGAGTGAGCGGGGCTGACAAGGGTGGTATGATGGTTGAGCCAGTCTTATGACTCTTGTGTCTTATTGGAGTCTTAAGTTCTATCAAAGGTGATGGATTTTTAGCTGATTGAACAACTCTACGGGACCTTTCTAGTGAGAAAAACCCACTATTATCCAGCTTGCCCTTCTAGGCCTTCTAGCACCAGTTCTGTTGACGGGTCTCAATGACACAACAACGTGCAAACAAAATATTGCTATTATGTTTCTCCTGAAAGAGAAAGACAACACATGGATATCTTAGCTCCCAAGGTCTTTGTAGTTGGTTCTCAACTATGCTGATTTCACTCAGTGATTGATGTGAACTATAATGTTCAAGGGGCCTGCTAGTGTTGAACTTCTAGATTGTTCTAAGATTAAACATAAATTCAAAACTATTTTAACTAGGGTTTTTAAAGAGACAGAAAAGATAGATAAGAGATTTGGAATAGAAAAGAATGTTAATTCATCCAATTTAACCAGACTTGTTACCTTTCAAGGAATTCCTAACTAAAACTGTAGAACAAAATTAACTTGTGATTAACACATAGTTTCATTCATTCATAGTGCTAATTTCAAAAATAGATTACAAATCACTATTTAAACAAAACATCAAATCAAACTTCATTCCTTGAAAGCTTCTCAAATCAAATGATCAACTCAAGACGAACACTATTCTAGAACACAACATGAAGTGGACTTTAATCTGGTTGCTTCTACTATTAGTGAAATAGATAAGCAACATTTACAAACCTGGCACAATCAATAGTGTATAGAGAATCCATGACTCCAAATTGTTTCCATCTACACTAAGAAAATTGGAAAGATACATTACTGGCTTTTGTTGAATCTAACTTCTAACTAAGAAGACAAAAGAAGCTCCCATTACAAAGAATCAAGATGCAACTCTATCTCCTCTATCCTTCAGAGAATTCCTATTCTTAAAAATCTATCTCTAGACCTATCTACTCTATTATCTCCTCTATTTCTGCTAACTTTCTAACCTCTTTTACAAAGAGGCCCAATGCCATATATACAAAATGTACCAAAAAGAATGCGCTGGCCCCTATCTTAGGGTTTACAAAAATATCAGCTTTTAGAAGGGTTGGCTCCCAGATCATTTGATAGAGTTAATGTTGCGTTGAATGGCATCCCCGCTGTCCATGTTGGTGAAGGATTGCTCTGGGGGTGATCTCAGATCTTTTGCAGCTACAACATTAACTCTATGCCTTTGTGTCCATCTTCGAACTCCCTTGCATAGCTGCCTTGAATGCTCTAAAGCATTGCCATTAATAACGATCTGCCTTTCACCAACATAGCTCACAGTTGTCCCTGTGACTCGCAGTTTCTTCCTCTTTTCTACCTTTCTCCCCACTCCAGATCCTTCTGCCCATTGATCGTCCCTTTTGGAAATAGTTTTCAGCTTCCCTGTTAGATTTCTACACCATTGTTCATCATGGTGTTCCATTGGCTCATTCACGGAGCAGATCCAGACCGGTTGCATTTTGTTGGTCTTCTTCAAAATGGTAGTCAATTAGTCAATGGCTCACTTTTAGTTCCTTTCGATTGGGAAAAGAAACACCACACCAGATTTTTGGGCTGTCAAAAGTGGTCCATATTAAATCGCATGTCGGTGAGACACTAATCATGTCTCCTTGATGTGATTATGCCTCTCCTAGCAGCTATCGGCACAACATATGACAGTCGGTGAGATCTTTTAGCGAGTTGCAGAAGTCATATCGATACCACAAAACTATCGGTAAGACAGTCGTTATCGGCCAAAAGTCATGGCGAGACCATCTCACTCAGGAAGACATCTCCCTGAGCCCTAATCATCTGCTTAGAGCTTCTCCGAGCTCATTCTTATTCCCTGAGCTTAAGCCCCTTCTACTTTGGCAAGATTTCTTCAAGTCAGTGAGACATTTAGCTGAGTTCAAGATCTTTCAGTGAGCTCATCTTATGTCCAAGAGATCTCCATTTGTCGGCAAGACCTTATGCCGAAGGCATACCCCTTTCACTGAGACCTCACTATATTGGCAGGACCTTTCGCCAAATTCATTCATTCTCCCTGGGCTCATTATATTTCAGTGAGACTCTGTCAGGTCGGTGAGACGTTTTGTTAGGCGACAAGACTTATAGCGATATCCTCCCTGTCGGTGAGACAATCCCATATCGACAGGACATCCCCCTGAGCTCACTAGGTTACACCAAGGGCACACCCTTCGACAAGACACATGCTAATCAGCCAGACCTCCTCCCAAAGGAAAAATAATTCACCGAGCTCAAAACTTTC
>VDFB02388630.1:0-10513 GCA_007258455.2 Sequoia sempervirens | reverse complement strand
GCACACCAACCAATACAAGGATCTAAGATTCAAAGATAACGTAGTTCATACATCGAAATATCTTCCCTGAGATCCACAATACAAAATGATAACAAAAAAATTGCATATGAATCGATGAACATAATTTTGTTTGATGCTTTGTTCTAACTTGACAGTTAATCACTTAGCTTCAATCTGACTTTTGGTATGAACAAATACTGACATGCGGATCGAATCACTAACTAGGGTTTACATCAATGACAACAATAGATGATTTGTGCAGTGTCTCTTGCCAACAATCTCCCCCTTTGGCATTCATGGCAACACTTAGTGAAAAATGACTAAGTGTCGGATCAGTACCAACCTGAATGCACTACCAACCTTCAAAACTTCAAAACACAACTCCCCTTAAGATGATTATGACATTTTTCACTATCCCACTCCCCCCCTTTGACATCAATGGCAAAGGTGGGAATCTGCATACCAAAAATTAAAAAAAAATTCTATGAACAAATTGCATATGTACAAAATTTCTTCTACAACCTACATAAACTTGAATATATCTACAAAATTACTCTTCAACAGGCTCAAACTAGTGTCCCAACTCTTTTTGAGACTCTCCAAAATAGTCATGTGCCACATAATAAGTAAGATTGCATCTCTACTGACTCAAGGTTTTCCAAATCACTGAATAACCATAACATCTCATATTCTCAATGCACTAAGCATTGTTCCATCTTAGGACCAATTAGTCCTCTGCCTCTCACAAGCCATTTCACAGTTTTTCCTTCTTCATGTTTTCAAATTCTTTTAATTCTCTTTGTCAAGGATATGACTTTGACCTTCTTCTTTTTCCCATAAATACATAAATCTGCTAGAGAGGATCAAATAATGAGAGATATATCATCTACTAACCTGCTTCTCATATTCTTCATATTTTCTTTTTAGTGCGTCCTCGCTGAAATTTGACAATGATAAGCATGACTTATAAATTTTTCCACCTTCAGATAATGTGCTTTGAATATTCTTTACATAGGTAGCTAACAAATGTTTATTATTAGTAATCATCCCCTTCAATCTACTGAACCTTTTAGTATCAAATTCCTTTTGAACCTTTATCCATAGCTGACTTTTCAAGTGACTCAAAGTGAGTACTTACATAATTGACAAGCTTCTTCAGCTGACCGGATGGAGAATCAGATGAATCCTTGAAATATGTAGGCATGATATTCTCAAGGATACTAGATGCAAGACTCAGCAGCTCAATATCTTCAATATGATATTTCAATATTTCCTCCCTTGCCTTGGCCTGAGCAAATGATGCTACCTTCAGTTTCTCAATGGGAGATAGAGTGTCCAAGTTGATAGGACCTTTAACTAGTTCAGGATCAAACTCCTCCTGTTGTTCTTCCAAAAACTCCTTTACTACCTTAGCAGTGTCTCTTGCTTCCATAACAATCCCTTTTACCTTAGCCTTCTTCTCTTCAGCCACAAATTCTTCCTTGGCTTCAAGAATCTCTACTTCTTCACTTGACATATCTTTAGGGCCTTCAATATCCATAGGTATTTTAGCATCTTGCATGTCAAGAGGATTCAGGGTATCCTTAATTGTATCTTCTCTTCCTTCTTCATTTACTAGACCAAATGGAGCATCTTCACTATGAGCTTCTTCAAAAACAACATTGTAAATGTTCTTTAACAGAATTGCCTTAAGGATTTTCTCAATGTCTTTTTCCACCTCTTTAGTTTGCCCAATCATCAACTTTTTCACCCTTTTTTTCTCTTAAAATCCCTTTTTGCATCATTGAGGATCTTCTTCATCTCTTCTATTGACATCATTGGACACAGATCAACAAGTATCCATTCTCTCATTTGCTCTTCTTCAATTCTTGCATTCACTCTCCTCATTTCTAAGACTTCATACAAACCTTTAGGTAACTCAAACATTATTTCAATGAGAGTCATATTGAAATTATTCAAATACTTTATTGTGGATTCCTCGAGAATTCTTTGACCGACACTACCAAAGGTGTCATACCATTCACAAAGTGGCCTAAGATTACCATCCTTAATCAAGGCTTTTTCCACTTCTTCTACAGACATACCTGATTTGATAGTTTTCATCTTTTTCTTTGCTTTCTCTTCACCAGAGGGCTTGTCCATAGAGACTTTAGATGCTTTTAATCCCTTTTGCTGAATTTCTCTTACCTCTTCATTAGATTCAGTTTCTTCATCTTTTTGAAACAACATAGACTCTCGTGCTTTTATCCTTCTTCCTCTTTCCTTCTCAACTGGATGTCTTGCCTTGAGCTTTCACAGGGCTTGACTTCTTTGCAGGACCATATGCGAGAGAAGAGTTCCTTGTAGATCTAGTTCTGGCAGAGGATGCTATCGGACTAGCAGACTTAGTTTTAGCTAGCTCTCCTACTTCAGGTTGTTCTCTTTTCCTCCTAGCTTCCCTTAGAACTTCAGCTAATATACCCATTCTTTCTGCAAAAGCTTCAACTTCCTTTCTCACCTTCCAAATTATCACAGGCTTCTTCAATTGTTCATGCACTTGTATATCCTTTTCCTCAAAGGTACCAAACCATTCTTCTGTTGGATCTTGAGGTTTAATCAACAGGGGTTGAGCATACAACTCCAAAATGTGTTCCTCAACCTCATAACCCATAGGCATTATCCACACTATTCTAGGTTCTGCAACTTCCATCAAGCACTGATCAATGTCAACCATGAAGCAAATTGTGTCCTTGTACTTTTCCACAATAGATGTGGGAATCCTTTCCCTGGCTTGCATTTCATTATGAAAACTTTTGAAATAACCCTAAATAGTAGTTTTTCTATCTTTGTTGTCACCAATTCCATACAAGATGTCTCTAATTTGAATAACTACTGGTTTATCACCTTGCCAATGCACTTTTACAACACCCGGAACTTCACTCATGAAGTAGAAGAATAGACACAAGAATGAATTACCATACTTTAAAGATTTCTTCTTATCCTTCTCGATTTTGCCAAGATTCTCAATTAGTTGGCTCCAAAGTAACTCACATAGGCCATATTTTGCATTTTCTTTGACCATTTGATATGCTGCATAGTTTGTTGTACCAGATATAGAATTATCCCAGCTTGAGTGATAGATTTTGTAACCAATGACCATAGAGGAAAATCTAACATCCACTTTGATAATATCATCAATTGTCATAGCTCTCTTGTCGAACATCGAACTAGTTGCATTTGTGACTATTTGATTCTTTACGGATTTCAATGTGGGAAACCCACTAGATGAATTCAAACCAGTAACAATCCTTATAGCTTCCTTTGTGATTTTAAAAGGCTAACTTAACCACATGAACTCAACATGCACTCGAATCGATATATACTGAACCCATTCATTTTCTTCAAACATGAGAAATTTCACAATCTGAGTGAACTTCTTCTCCTCCAAAGTTTTGAATTTAGGTTTTACACAATCTCCCACAATGTGATTAGTATACAAATTTAGCAACTAGGAGCTTCCTAATTCTTTAACATTCGCCTGAATGTATGCCCTAATATCTTCGATATGCAAAACACCATACAAAACAAAAGAAAACACACTTGATGGTTCTATCTTGATGGATTTGAATGGGTGCCATTTGAATTTTGAATGGGGCTTATCCTTAATATCAACAACCAACAAAGCAACCATTTCCAAAATTTTCAAGTTCATGAGTTTACAGATAAACACCTTTCGTCGTATTAGGGTTTGATCGTCGAATTTCCTTCAGACTTGTATCTTTGCCAAAGTTCACTGTAAAGCTCTCCAACCTTCTTCTCAAAATGAAATGTGAAAAATGAGTGATAGAAATGACTTTTTATCATTCGCGCATTGAAATTTTCATCGCAATAAATGCTTTTTCCCTAGGTCTTTCGGATACCTTGTTTACATATACTATGAAAGAAAATTCTTCTGCAGACCCTCAATTTTGCACAAATTTTCTCCACAAGAGATCCCAAAACATCTGCACATCACTAATGCAATCAATGTCATCTACCACATTCCGGTACCAACTACCAACAAGGGGGTTAAATGATTTTCTTGAGAACTCCCCCCAAGCTAGAGGCCATAACCTAATTCCCAAAGGAATTACCAGTACCAGATTCTAGTGCTAGCTCATTTCCTACAACAGAAGGAATCTTCTTCACCCATGTCTTCTTCATTTGCTTCTTGATCTTATCTATAGTAACTTTTCTTTTTCCCTTTTCATCCTTCTACATGTTTTTCCTTTGATTTACCATACCCTTTCTACTTCTACAAAATCTAGCAATGTGACTGGATTTGTTGCAATTGTAGCAGACCACATTTCTTTGTCCAGAGCAATTGTTCCATTGATTTTCTCTTGATCTACACTAGTTAGCATTATGGTTGTTATCAATGAGATTGCACCCGAATACGAAAGCAAAGATGCCTTGCAATCCTGTGTAACATGGGATAATTTCCAGGCCTGTAGGTTGCCTGAAATGGAAATCAACCTCCAGATTATGGGATGGCTTCCCTTAATATTTTTCTATTATGGACTGTAAAACTTGGATGCAAAAAGGTACAAGGTTTTCTAAAGGATATACTAAAACTAGAATTTAAATGAGTGGTGATGCACCTAGTTGATAGAAACATGCAACTCTAACTCACAATAACTTTTAGAAAACTATCCACACAAATCAATTTAGCAATTTGATCACAAAAATGTTTCTAAGGAAGGCTTGAATAAATTGCTTCTTTGGAGGAAAACTGAATTATCACAGCATGAAAAGAAAGGATTATTTCAATACACAACCTAAGACCTGTGATTTTTACTGCTTTTTAATTCATGCAAGTATAAATGAGACAATGATTTTAAAGGTTTTGATATTAAAACACAATAAAATCTCATCCAATCATTCATAAAAAAAAGACAATGATAAGGTAGATACTTGATTCAACTGAAAATAAATGAACTCTTGCATAAAAATGGCAAAAATAGAACCTATAACCTATTGTATATTAAACTATAAATAATGAGTTACAAAATCAATCTCTTCTTTGCAAAAATGCAAAGGAAAAATCCTCAAGGACTAAGGAAAAGGAATGATTTTTTTCCAATAAATACAATGAAGGCATGCATAATGCCCTAAAAGGTGGAATTGAAAGTTCACTGAACATATAAAATCCATCCCAAAATATCTCCTCACAAGCAAAGAAGAAAACCCATAAAAACGAGAGTCAAAACTAAAGTTAAACAGTTGAAAACTCCTCTCCTCAATGTGCATGATCAAAAGATCTCCAAAACTGATATGAAAACTGCAGCCAAGTCTCAGGAATCTCCACCTTTTTTTCCATTTAATTCTTGCATGATTAGTTGACTAAAAATTGACTGAAGACTCCACCTTTGCATGATCTGACCCAAGAATTACTTCAGTTATCACCTTTGCATGAATTTTGGAAAAGGTAATTGTAGGATTTAAATATTAAAGATAATCAATTGATGATTATTTTAATATTTAATATGTGAAAGTCCTCCTTTTCATGCATCACATGTTAAATATTAAGGTAATTGTTGAAATATTACCAATAATATTTAATTACATCATTTATTTTTTACTCAAAATCACGCTAAACATGAAGGGATCCTTCACTTAGAATATGCAAAATTTAAAGTCACGAGCCACCTTTATATACTAGGTCGATTGACTATGAAGTCAAGACCATAGTAATAATGGAAAATGATTTTGATTTAAAACATGAGTCAAAAAGCCATCATCGAATTAGGTCTTTTGACTTAAAACTATCAAACCCTAAATACTCTTCATTTGGCACTTTGTAATTTCCTAGAGAAACTCTACTGCTGCGTTGCCATGAGCTAGGTTTGGAGCTCAAATATTTGAATTTTATGCTACTTCTGATGATTTCCATGAAGGTTTCAATAGGAAAAACCAAGGTAAGTATAACTTTGTCACAAGAATGGCCATTCCTATCCATTTTGAAAACCATTCAAGCCTTTTGTATTTCTTGCTTATTTGTTTTTGTTTTTTTTTTTGTTTTTGTTTTCTTCTATTGATATATTGCCTTACTTGGGCCACCATGGAGCCTTTCTTGAGATTTTACAATCAACATTCAAATGCATCTCCTTCATGAGAAAACGACATACACTACTTCGTAAGTTCTGGCACTATTTCTTGCTTCTTGTTGTTTGATACTCGATTCGAGCTCAAAATTTGTAGAAGATGAATGAATTTTGATTTTCTCCATGAATGGATTCCATTGTTTCCAACATCTATGAGGGTTTTCTTATGGCATTTTGGGTTTCCTCATTTTTATTGGGAAAGAAGAAAACCCTGTGTGCATTTAGGGTCGCGACCTCTTGACTGGTATAAAGTTAATTGCAACATAAAAAGAAAACGAAACCCTCCTTTTGCCTCTTGCATACATTTCATTTGGTTTTTTCATGTAGCATTCTGTGTTTATGGATTCCCCATGGCCGATTAGCTATGTACAGGTTGCACTCTCACATTTCTGAGGTAGAATGTATTAAACCTTCATGCCATACTTGTAAAAACTCGATGGTTGTATTACATATGGGGCTGTCTCTTGGCAGAGGATTTAATGTATTCCTATTGCTCTGTGTTTTATCTCTATCAATATTCTATCACCTGCATACATTTCATTAGCCACTTTGAGCAAAGAGACTCCAAAACAACAATAATGTCAATCAATACTCCTTTCTCTACATAGCTTTCAACTCTCCTATATAAATGCAATCTATTTGTTGATTCACATTATAATACTTTCTTGCACCATCAATTGTTCTTCATAAACTCTTAGTTTATTCTAATGATCAACTTATCTTAGTAAAGCATTTTTCAATTCTAATTCAACAACATCATGTGTTTGCTCACCTTTTTGACTGTGATCATGCATTTTGCATGACTATGAAGTATTTCATGGTCTTTCACCTCTTTTGTTTACTACAAGCTATGCTTTTTATGTTGCCCATGCATTGGTTTTTTTATTAATTTTATCATGAATGTTGCCCCAATAATTTCATGATAGCATGTCCATTTTCATGTTTCATGTTCAATAATGGATTTGACATTTGAGAATTGAATAACTCTGTGTATCCAAGAAGCCTTCCTTAAGATTTTAACTTCTATATTCCTTCATTGATTTGAATACCTTCATTAATGGTTTACTATCCTTTTGTCAAACATCCTCCACTCTGTGTACTTGCATAATGATGAAACACTATATACTTGCATGAAGTATTCTTCATAACATGCTATCTCTGTAGATGTAGACTTTCTTTGATGACTGCACTGCAGTTTGGAAATTGTTGTCCTTGATATTTATATGCAAAGTTGAAAGCTTGAGCTCTTGTAGACATCAAATGAACTTCTTCATTGTTTTTCTATGTTGTTCCACTATGCATGTACATTCCTCATGATTATTGTTTACAACAAAGATGATGTTAAACATGACAACAATAAATGATGTGAAACATGATGAAAATGAAACATTTTATGTATGCCTATTCACTATCACATTTATGACAATGTACTCTGCAGTATGCTGGGCTCGACCCTTGTGGGAGCCCAATTTTTTCCCACATTCTGAAATGTTGAATCATGATGAACTAGTACCTGCACACTAAACAAACCAATTAGAATCATAATTGAAGCTGAAAGCTTCCATTGAACTTTGTGCTCTTTGAACATCTACTTTTTTGATGACTTAATCATCTAATGAATGCCAGATAGGATGCATATTACATTTTTGTTGCTAAAGTAGGGAAAAGGTAGAATGTGATTTTTCATTGCTCTAACACCAACTTTCAACAATCTTGCAGGTAAACCTTGGAGCTGGAGTTGGACCTAGAGCTAGAGCTGAACCAAGATCAACACAACTATAACAACGATTCGTCATTCCAGACAATGATGAATCACCTTCTCTCCTTTTTCTTATATTATCTTCACTTGTGTGATATAAATTTATTTCTTGTATTCAATATTTGATTAAGTAATCAAATCAAGCTACTCCCATGACTTGTGTGGGACTTTGGTTTTTAAAATATTAATGAAAGAACATTTTTTATGCAAATTTATGATTTTTTCTATTACAAACATTTGCATAATAATACTAGAAATTCAAAAGTAATTAGATTTGTACAACAATGAATAATTAGCAGAAAAATTCAAATGAAATTACTTGTGTACCTTTTAATGATGAATGCAATTCAGCTCTACCTGTTTTGAGTTGTAGCTAAAAATAGGTAACATTTTGGTGACCTCTTTGGAGTGTTTTCCTGCTAAGCACCATAAACCAGTTATGTAGCTTATCCACAGGGCATGTAGTCCATTTTGTCCTCTTTTGACTTAGAAAAAGGGTATGCGAGGATCATCATGGAAAAAGCGGGCCCTTAAGTGGCAAAAATTCAAAAAATCAGAGTTGACAACTTGAAAAATTTGAATAAGTTATCTATATTATTTCAAAAATATGTAAGAATAGAATCTATAACAAATTTAATGCGGTTTATAAAGCTGCTTATTTGGTTTTAAATCTATTTGGTGAAAATTTGAAATTTCAATCACAGTAGTACTTAAATTTCAAAGGAAAAATAAGAAGTGTATGTCCTAACCACCTAACACAATGAAATGAAAGTAATATTTTTTTATAATATTTTAGATATATAAAGTAGAGGACTCATGTCCTGATGTGATGCATTTTTGTAATTTTTTTTCCAAAATGAAATAATAAATTTATGGTGCATTATAATTTTTTAAAAATGTAATAACTCATATGTCGACCACCTTCACTTGGTCAAAGTTCATGAAGTTCAAATTTTTCTTTTTTTTTAGCCCTACAGTATGTGAAGCATAGAGATGTGACACATGTTTCAAAATTCAAAAATGTGATACGTTTTGAAGAAGTTATATAGATGTTTTTTCAATCAACCTATCAATCGGGGACTTTAGTATAATTCAAATGAAAATGAATAATAATAATTTATTAAATTCAAAGTAAAAGCATAATTTATATATTTTTGGAAAGCTGAGAATCTCTTTAAAATCCTTTTTGTTTCATCAATTTTGGGTAAAAAATTTTCAGCCACATACCTTACACATACCCATCATATCACCACTCTTTGGCCCATCATGATCCTACACATGCCCAAAACTTGTAACTCAACTAGTGAAACTATACAACAACAAACAAAAATGAAAAAAACTAATCATGACTCTATTTAAGATGGAGTCAAAAAGCAAGTGCAACATTTGCACTTATTGAAAGAAAAATTGAACTGAAAGGTCTACCTACCCTATACTAGCCAATGAAATAGGGTGGCTAAACAAAGCCATTAACTGGTATTGTAAAAAACCTCCCCCTCCTAACTAAGGGTGAATGACTTGCATGTTCATTAACTATTGATACGGGAGAACCAACAAGCTCACATCTAATATGACAATGCAAGAATCCTTGAAGAACAAAAAGGAACTCACTTACCCTTTGGATCAGATCATGTACTCTGTTGATTTGGGGTAAAGAGGTAAATGAGTGAGTTGGACCTTTTTTCATTCACTTGGGCTCTCTTATGTTGGTGCAGGGATAACACTTGTTATCTCATTTTGTTCTTTTGTGGCCAAATCTTTGATTGGACATCCTTTTGAAAGGATGAACTTTCTATTTGTACTCCTAGTTTCTTGACTGATATCTCCTATACATCCTCTATCATAATTTTAATCTGATTTGAAGGAGATGTTGATCTGTCATCAAGTAATGAAGGAATGACTACTTCTTTCACTTGAAAAGGTTGATCATATATTGTTGGTTCACATGGCATCAAACTATCATCAATGTTAGAGCAAAAATCTTCTATGATATTTGAGAAAATGTTCTCATCTAATTCATAATCCTGAATTGGATTCATATGAGTCTCATCACCTTTCTCAAAGGTAGGAACTGATGTTAGAAAGCATGTGTTGAATTCATTCTCATCAAGAAATTTAGGTAATTCTTCAAACAAAAAATTTAATCGTGAGATTCAACCTCTATTTCCTTGTCCAAAACATGTTCAACCTGATGTTGATTGTCATCTAAGTTTAAAACAAATGACTCAAGATCATTCCAAAACAAGGCTTTTTCACAATCATCATTTGCATTACCTTCTAGAATTAGATGAGGAACTTCCAACTTGTTACATTTGTTGATCTCAACCAACAACCCATCAAATTGTTTAACATCTTCCTGCTCAATAAAGGAAGGTAGTTCATCAAGTAAGAACATGAAATCATTGCTTTGATACCTTTTTCAAGCTCCTCAACCTGTTGTCCTGATTGATCATGTTCGTTCACCTCTGGCTTTACCATTGTGATCATCTGGTGTAAGTATATTAATATAAAAAACTTTTTCCTACTTCTCTTTATAAATATTTTCCTCTCATACATTATTTACCTTCAACTGATCATGCTCATCAAGCCAATTATTTTGTAAAATAATTGGTTCTCCTTTGAACAAAGAAGT
>VDFB02388629.1:0-23304 GCA_007258455.2 Sequoia sempervirens | reverse complement strand
TTTGGGTGTCTACATTTTGCCCCTCTTTGAGATGATGTTCGAGATGATGTGATTTGTGTCGAGTAACATCATTTCAAAGAAACTAAGGTATGGATAGAGAAAAACGGATAATGATATTCGAATACGATGATGATGGAATGATGATGCCCCCTCAAGAGGATAGGCGGGTTGGACAAACATGGGTAGGCTCTCGAAATGAAAAGGGATGGGTCAAGAACCAAAGATGAAGGAATGGATGATACGTTATGCTGCAATGAAAGATGAGCAACCATGATGTTTGATATAGCACTAGACGTTATGCACCAAGATATAAGGACCAAGGTGACGATGTGTCTCATGCCCCAGCATAATACAACCTTGTCTGGACGTATGAGGAAAGAGGCTTAGAGCATTAAAGTCCTAATGCACAAAAGGTATTATGTGACCTTAGATGCAAAGGATAATGCAAAAAGATATTCCAACACACACAAGATATGAATATTAGCTAGAATGATATGGATTTGATACAAATGCAAGATAAAATGATAACACACACAAGAAAGCAAGCAAGCATGCACAAATGATACAAAAACAAACAAGGTATTGCCCCTGTCAAGCTGTAAACCGTTGATTGATTGATTGATGATGATGATAGTGTTGTCATTGTTGGGAAGCAACATGTCCCTAGACCAACACAAGGATGACTGATAATTGACTGATTGACTTTGATTGATTGGGTTTACAACAAGATTAGGATTAAGACCAAAGGATGTGATTGGATAATTTGACAAGATTGATCGACTTGATTGATATGGATTGACTTGCATTTGAATTATTGCTTGAATTTTTGTTGGCTATTTGATTTTTTTGTATTTTTGGGATATTTTGATTTTTGTATTTTGAAATGTTTTTGATTTTTTTGACTTTGAATGTTTTGATTTTTGGACTTTGAATGTTTTGATTTTTTGTATTTTGAAATGTTTTGATTTTTTTGGACTTTTGGAATGTTTTGATTTTTTTGGACTTTTGGAATGTTTTGATTTTTTTTTGAATTTTGACATGTTTTGACTGTTTTGGACTTTTGACATGTTTTGAGGTGTCAAAGGATGAAAATTTGAATAGCCTTTGTGCTAGATACCAATGACAAGGGGAAAACCAAGTCTAGGTGCAAGGGTGGGTGATGGGATAAGGGATAAAAGGCTCATGATAGATGGATGGATGGTATTGATGTATGCATCATAAGAGAGCAAGGATGTGATCTCCAAAGACTATGTCGCATAGGAATAACATGCCCTATTTTAGGTACAAGACTTAGGATTTTTTTGGACAAAATTTATGACAATAGGATAATGACATGATTGGTTTAGATAAATGAGGTATGTCAAGAGATACTCAAAGCATGTTTCAACCTTTGCCCCTATATCTTCCTCAAGATCAAAAGAAGAAAGGTGGATGAATGGACTCAATATGATAGGTATGTATGATGGCCAAAGATGGTAGGTAGGATGGAAATGATATGACATGAAAATGATAAGTTGGATAGATAAGACATTGTGCCCCCAAGTGTAAGCGACATAAAAGACCACCTTACACATGATGCCTGTTTGCCAGGTTTTCATCACGGTACTTATCCAAGGTGCCTGTTTACCAGGTTTTCACCGTTGGATGAAGGGATTTCTCTTTACTCTTTTTTTTTATTTGTCTTTTTATTTTGACTTTTTGACTTTTTGACTTGTGGATAGGAGGGACTCAAGTGTCCAGTTGCATGAAAGGTGCTAGTCCCATGAGGGATGGATGTCATTGCATGGACCATGTCAAATGCCATTATGCTCATAGATGTTGGTAAGGGATGACATGAAAGGGAGATGGAGTAGGTAGATGATGGATTATGGTGTGGATTATGGAGGACAATAATGGATTATGATACAGATTATGTAGGGAAGATGATAGGTATTATATGGGGCTTATGCAAAAGATGAATGGGGAGGCTTAGCCAAAAGCATGGACCATAGTAATATGATGGGGGAGATATGTAGGATAGTGAGTGAAGGATGAGTTGAAGGAGTTATGTGGATTTGTTGTGAGATGGAAGGGAACCATGACTAATGGTTGCACACATTGTGATAAACTTTGAAGCTTTTGATGGGAAGGTGGTGTAGGAAGCAATGGAGATGTTTGCTTAGGAGATGGGTGATGAAGTGCTTTAGGTACCCACATAGACTTAGTATTTTTATGACTTTTATTGGGCTTGTGGGTTTTAGGACTTTGATATTGTTGAATGGAATGTGCATTTTGGATGGGAGGGGATGGTTGGGATTTTTGTGACATGGATGCCTCATTCGACTTGATTTCTTTTTGCTTAGGTACCCAAATCATTTGGTTTTTAGACTTTTCTTTTGAAGGTATGGGTTTATATAGCTTTTTAGATGTACTTGGATTTGACTTTTTGAAATTGTATTCTAAGGCATTAAGACCTTTAGAATTTTTGACTTTATAAATAGAGGCATCCAAATTTTTATTTTTGAATCCCATGGGGTGGATGGAATGAGTGGAAGCTTTATGTTTACACAATGTGTGCATTTGTTGGTCATGACTAGGATATTTAGGGTATTTATGAATGATTGGAATATTAGGTGTTGGAAGCAATGGTGGCAAAGTGGATGGAGGGAAGTGTATGGTCACATGCTTTTGACATTTGTAGGATAATGGAGATGGAATGGCAATGTATGTTTTGGGAATATGATAAGGCTTGTGGTGAAAAGTGGACTTAGGATGCATGGAGGAAGTACCAACATCTTGAGATTGGTATCCTTGGGGTATGCAATGGGCAATGGGACTAGGTGTAGGTGGAACACTAGACATGAGTTCCTTATTGGAAAGACCAAGTGGATATGATGGAGGACTTGCAATGGGGTTGATATTGGTTTGATCTTCTATACTAGCTTGGGAGGCAAGTGTCTCATCAAGGAAAGTGGATCTTGATGGGGTTTGGGTGGGATCATGAATGGCATAACAGTCAAGGAGTGGATCATTTTGGACTTCTTGGTCAATGGTAGGGTCTTGGTCAAAGATGGGGTTGTCGTGGATGATATAATTGGGATTGAAATCTTTGTCAAGGGTAGGTGTATTTTGGATATCTTGCTCATGGATGGGTATAGGATCAAGTTGCTCATAAATAGCTTCTTCATAGGTAATATCTTGATCATAGAAAATATATACGTTATGGATAGGTTGGATGAAAGTGATTTGATCTTGATTAGGACTAGGGCTTGATGTTTCCACATGCTTGGGAGTAAACTCTTGACATACGTCTTGGGTTGCTTGAATGGAAGTGGAAGGGGATGACTCTTGAAGAGACTTGACATGTTCTTGATGGTCAACAACATAGGAGCATGAAAGAGGGTGACTTGGACTTATGAGGGGAGACTCTTGACTTGGCTCAAGGGGTTGAGGATGACATGGTTGACTTGAAGGACTTGGCATGACGTTTGAGGACTCTTTGGTATGTTCAAGTATATGTGTTGAATGACATGGAGACAATTGATTCCTTTGCTTGTAGCCCTTGGGTCACATCCTTTGTAGGTGGATTGGTGGATTTATGTAATGCCATCAATTTATGTTTTAAATATCTAAATGTAAGGCATTGATTTGATGGAGGATTAGATGATGGTGGGGGTAATGAAGAGTTTGATGGGTCAGAAGGTGGAGATGCCAATGGATTAGGACTAGGACATGGTGGATTAGGGATAGGCATTTGATTGGATGGTGGTAAGGGTGCATGGACTAGATTGGTGTTCCCCTTGTCAAAGGTATCATTAAGACTTAAAGGCTCTTGATGTTGTTGCCAAGGTGGACTTGGGATCCTATATTGTTGTTGTGATATGGGTGGATATGTTGATGTGGCATTGACATGATAGGTAAATGGGTTTGGTTGGCATGATGATGAAGGTGACACATAGGATTGTGGTTGAAAGTCTTGAGGTTGGAATGGTGTTTGGACTTGTGATATGATTTGTTGTTGTGATGATGATGGAGGGGTTGAATAGGATAACGACTGTTGAAAGGTTGATTGATGTGGATAAGGGTTGACATTAGAAGAGTTGTGATAGGTTGATGAAGGGGAAACTTGATATGTGGATGGATGAGGTTGATATGATGATATAGGTGACACATAGGATTGATGTGAAATTTGTTGATGTATTGATTGGACTTGATAATGTGCTTGTTGGACTTGACCATTGGCCATGAGGTATTGGATTTGTGCTATGAATTGTTGCATTTGAGGTGATTGGTTTTTTTGAAGTTGTTGGATCATGTCATGGACTCTTTGAATGATTTGTTGTTTTAAAGGTGATTGACTTGTTTGAGCTTCATGAAGCATGTGAATAAGCTCTAGTGCTATGTCTTCAAATGTTGTCATGGTGTAAAATGATGTTGATTAGATTAAAGAGATGATGATGATTAGGATATGATGTGGAATGATAAGATTGGGTGATTTGGATGATGTGGCAAGTGTTTATTGGAAGTTTGACTTGGGCAATATCAAACACAAGATTTTACATGTAAATGCATAAACACACACCAAGCACAATGATAAGTTTGTCTTCCAAGATTAAATGTTATGATTAAGCAAGCACTTGAATACACAACAACAAGCCCTATGACTAGTCAAGTGGGGTATGGCCAATTAGGTCTCACGCTAGTTTGCACAAGGTTGACTAAGGGATTATTTGAAAGCAAAATCTTGCCAATAAGTCGGGAGAAAGGGGTAACCCACCCTTCACCTTCACTTCCCAAAGGTATAAAGTTCTTTGGGGCTTAGCTCAGAGTGACAAGATTTCAACTCCCAAACGAGCATGTCTTTGGATTCACACTCTATTGAGGTCGTCCCTTGAGGGGTGTGTGCTCCAAGCAGGCCTCCTATGAAGGAAGGGTATGACAAAAGCAAACCAAGTGAGGTGTTTTGGAGGACACACACTTGATTCACACTCATAAAGAATTTCCCTTATCTAAATGAAATGTGTGCAAAACAGTTCAAGCACTTATTCCTTTTAACCCCAAATCAAGATGTGTGATTGAAGACAAAATTCGTTTTAAGCCCAATTTCAAATATGTGATCAAACAAGATTGATTTTATACCCCAAATTGAAATTTGTTGACAAGCAATGATTAATGAGAAATGAAAGATTAGAATATATGCACCTGATTATTCGCTTTCCAATTTAGCGTGTGTGACCGATGCCAACGTTGTTCCAACTCCTTTGATGCACCTACAAGCCACAAAATCAAGAAAGACCAAGTAAACTTGTATAGAAGAAAGCTACTTGAAGAAGATGAATTCTGATAAAAAATTGATTATGACACATTCACCTAATAATATTTGCAACGTTGTGAAGTTCGTCTTGTTAGCTTTCCGATGAATCCTCGTTTGCGCAATTTGAAGCTTGTATGAAAAAGTTATGATAAAAAGAAAAATAAAATGCCCTTTCTAAATTAAATCTAAATTAGAAACTTTTAAATTTAAAATCTAAAAACTAATTAAAAATCAAAATCTAATTTAAAAAAAATCCAATTTAAAAATCTAATTAAAAAATATTCTAATCTAGAGAAAATCTAATTGAAAAATCTAATGAAAAAAATCTAATTAAAAAAAATCTAATTTAGAGAAAATCTAATTAAAAAAAAATCTAATTAGAAAAAATCTAATCTAAAAAAATCTAATTAGAAAAATCTAATCTAAAGAAAATCTAATTAAAAAAAATCTAATCTAAAAAAATCTAATTAGAAAAATCTAATTAAAAAGAAATCTAAAAAACTAACTATAAAAAATTAAGAACTAACTTAAAAAGATGCTTTCTAATAAAATCCTAAAGGAATGCAACCATCGAATATTTGCATAAAAGGTGAAAAAAAAGGTTATGAAAGCTTAAAAAGTGTGCCAAAGAGATACTTAAGGAAAATCAAAAGCACGATGGAGTGGAGTGGGCAAAAGGAAAGAGAGGCGGGCAAAATAAATGGAAGATTACGCCAAAGTAAAGACAGGGGGAATCCCGCGTACTACAAGAGCAAACAGGAAAATGGATGCTAGGGAAGACGGCTATGTGGATGAGTCTTTATCCTCAAATGCTGCTTATTGCAAACACCCAAGCGCTTGCTGATGGAATACAGTGCTCGGAAAGGAATTCATTGACAGTGATAGACAGTGTACTATAGCGGTAGGTTAATGATATAGGCGAGGACAGTGATAGACAGTGATAGGCGAGAAGGAGCCGAGAGGAGTTGAATGTGCAGACCTCGACATACCAAATGAGGACTTTTTATTGATTGTAAAGCAGGAGTCGTCAGCAGTGTTTAAGCTACCCCAGACTGAGTATCAAAACTTTGTATGCCCACCAAAATATATCAAAAGCACATTCTTTCAAAAGCGTTAAGGCTTGGCACACAGGTAAATTAAAAATGCTACAATGAAGCCTCACGAAAATTCAAAAAGAATGAATACTGCAAAAGATTATTTATGAAAGCTCATATGTCTCTCTCAGAGATGTGAAAATTTTCTAAATTGCAGAGAATTTTTGAAAGCAATGCCAGACAATCCATGTTTAGAAATGTGGTGCAGTAAAAGAGTTGAGGACGCCCATTGATGTTATCTCTGGATAAAAGGAATTGCGCCAGAAAATTTGTTCAACAAGAAGAGTTAAAATAATCAAATAAGCAAGATAATAGCATGAAAATCAAAAAATGTGAAATCCAAATTTTCAATGCAATTAATCTTTTGTATTTGCAAACACAGAGGTTGAAGGAGCTTTAATACTGTAATCAGCCAACAAAACCTGTAAAAATCCACTTGCAAAACTTAACAGACGAGGGTTAGATAATGCCAATTTTTGTAAGAAACAAAATCTGCATGAACTAATGATTAGATCCTTGGAGCATGTTCACGTCGGGTTCACCAAATGTAGATAGGGTAAAATCAGATTTAATGTTTAATGAAAACAATAAACTAATTAGATCTTATCATGCACAATAGAGTACGAAATAATACGAAAATCACAATAAACAACACAAAGGCAAACCGATCTCCGCATTAACTCGATTTATCTCCATTGCTCTTCTCCACCTGCATGAGAATGCGAGATTTTGAAGGGTTGACAATGGAGGAATGTTGTTTGCTCATTCTTGCAACATAACGACTTGACAATGACAATGACAAATAGAAAGAATGATAGATAAAGAAAGAAGACTGATTTTGACAGAGTCTGGATGCTAGACCAATCAACCCCCTAAATGGATTGTGAGAGGCCGTATTTATAGAGTCGTGACGTTGACGAAAATAAGATTTGACAAGATTCGACAATGATTTGATTTTTGACAAAAGAGGAAATACAACGAGATGAGATAAGATTTCAAAAAAGATAGAAAGATTTCATTTCCTGTTTTAAGGAAATAAATCTCGAAAAAGACGAGAAGGATAATTGATGAATTATCTAATTAAATAAATTAATTAGATGCACACGAGTTCAGTTTTGGAAAGAAAGCGAAAAGATCTTTTTAGGATTTTATTAATTAAATAAATTTTGAATTTATTTAATTAACGTTGAATTTATGATTTCATTAATTAACATTAGAAGAATGAATAGAAATGATTTAATTAATTAAATAATCTAAATTATTTAATTAACATTAGCGAAATTGATGGATTATGAATATGAATTTAATTAAATAAATAAAATTTATTTAATTAAATAGATGATGACATGGGTACCTAGGGCAGGGCGTGCTACAAGATGCCTAAATGATGTAATGTCGAGACAGGTGTTGCAAGAGGACAATTTTGGGTGTCTACAACAAGGATGAAAGAAATGTTGCTAATTGTATAGAAAATTTAAGAAGAGTTGTGTTATTGAAATCTAAAGGAGAGAGACCAAAATTTAAGATGAAGAATATATTGGAAGGAGAACAAAGTGCTAGGGCAGAGTGTGTAGCCCATCAGGGCAAAAGAAATTAGTTACAAGGTAGCAAAAGAAGAGGAAAGCAAGTTTTTTTTGACAAGATGACACCTAAGGTAAAGATGAAGACAAAATGGAAATGTTTCAAGGAATCCAAAAGACAAAATATAGAAGACATAAAGCAAGAGAGTTCAAAGGTGGATCCTTGTTACTACACTCAATTCAAGAGGGACTTGAATTCTTTTTTCTTCAGGAGTATGGTGCAGGAGCACCTAGTTGAGTTCATGCCTCCATGAGGCCATTTTGTTATTTTGGTTTGAGTTTTGGGTTTTGGTCATGTAATAAGGTCTATGAGACCATTTTAGGTGTATTTGATTCCATTAATAGGTGGTTAGGTGGTTTGTTGAGTCATATTACAAATATTGTAAAAGTTGTCAATTCTTGCAAATATTGTCATATTGTAAAAAATGCAAAAATGCAACAAAAGGAAGATGAAGGGTCAAAGTCGATTGGAATTAAAAGAAGTTGGTTTGTAACTAGTTGGGAAAGGTTAAAAAGACCTGGTTCCACCACTTTTTTTGGCTGTTGAAGGTTGGGAGGAGGTTTTGGAGCAATAAACAATTCATTTTCTGTATTCTTATTGTGTTCCTTATTGTTCCTCTCAATGGAACGTGCTTGTACAGATAAATGAAGGTTTGAATCCTACTGTAGATGATAGAGGGTTAAATCTAGTTTCTATGGCTTTTTGTTTCATTCCATTTCATTAGGAAACAAGAGAGATATTGCATTTTCTTTGTAGACTACTTGAAACCCTGGCTGGGTTAACCAATGGCATAGAAAAATTAAGTTTCTCAATAAATCACAAGTGGAAATCCACAAAAATTGGTGCATAGGTCTGTGAGGACATGCTCTTTGTGCTCTCCAAGTTACAAGAGTCGGGGATAAGGTTTTGTGCAAGTATGATGATGTCCTAGGCTGGTAAAAGCATGTTTTTAAACAATAATGAGGTATAAAAGTAGGGTTTTGAAGAAAAGATGATTGGAACCCATCTTAGTTGATGGAATTAGCATGTGAAGATCCTATATGAAGTGTTTAAGGTGTTTGAGAGGATATTTGATGTCGGGAGTTTAGAGAACCAATAAACCCTTCTTGAAATAAGCATAATTAGGCCTTGTAACAACAAGACAGTCAATTTTAAGGCCCTATATTGCAAAACAACCACCCTTGATTTCCACATATGTTGAATAACTTCTAAATGGGTACTCAAAATAGGTTTTAGATTTTGGAAATTAGGTCTGGTTTGCAAGTTATGTTTGAATTACCGTGAATTTCTCCTCTTTTAAGTTTTTGTGCAAACGTAGCAACATAAATTTGAAGGATATGTTTCAAAGAAACCAAGTGAGCTTTTGAGACATGTTATGAAGGGGATTAATGGGTATCTAAAACTGGTTTTTTTTTGTGGGTAGGTGTCATTTTATGAAAATTATGGTCAAATTTCACTATTTGGAATGCTACAAGCGAGTTTGAAGAGATTGTGAGAAAACAGTAAGTTAGAGTTTCAAGGTTGAAAGATTGTCCAAAGTTGATTGATTTGTGATTGGTTAATATTATCCTTCCATTCTCTACATCACAATGGATGTAGGGTTAGATTTGATTCTTGGGGATGAGTGATGACGGGGATAGGCAAATATAAGGTTATTGGCCAAATTTCAAGCAATAATACACCAACTTGCATGTTATTAAATGCATAAAGAATAGTCAAATAATAGTTGGTCCAAAATATAATGGAGAATTACATGGGTACATGTGATTCTTTCCAGTACATTGTGCCTCCACTTTGACTTGCATGACAACTACTGTGAGGGTGCATGTCAACATAAATCAAGTAGTCAACGTGGTAACTAAATATTTTAGACACTAAAAGGATATAGATACACATGTCAATAAAGTTTACTTTCCTTGTAATGAGTGTTCCATCTTGGTTGTTTTACATTACATGTATGTAAAAAACAACAAGAATATTGAAATTAAAAGTTGTCCAAAGATCAAACAACAACATGAAACATGTGGAAGACAAGACCCAAAATGGACTACAGACAACACTAGGAAGAGGAACATGCCTTGAAAATTCCACTACATGTTTAACTTGGTCCTAAACACTCTTCACAACATTGGTCTTTAATGAACAACATTTGCATGCTTTACATATTCAAATTAGGTCGGCCTTAAGCAAGAAAACATGAAGCTTGTAGCATGTTGGCCATTACAACTTGGTGGTACACATGAAAGATTAAAAATTACTTGCACTTCTCCCAGATGAATCGACATGACCCATACAACATCTTCAAAGACTTTAAAGGCACGCACCTTCAACATATCCCAGCCAGCCAGGCAAAAGCATAACCCAACAACACCTTCATTCTAGACCATAGCCTATTTTGAAGAAACTAAAAAACACTATGCAGAGAAATAGAAAGCAGCACATGAGCTTTAGGAACACTCTCCACCAGCCAATTCACCACTTCATACAACAACATGTTGGCGCAGGCCAACAAACATTGAAACTAGCCACCGAACAATATAGTCCTACACTATGTCACTTACAAATTTCTATGCAGAAGAACAAATGAAATGAAACGTTGGATATAGCCCCTTCACAACACACTGAACTTAACTTTTGAACCACGTGACCATATCTACAAACATGTTGGAATGCATAGCCAAACTTTTCACCTCTGTGAACATCCTCACAAAAATAACACTATCTTTAAGTTGTCATTTGTAAAACACCTTTCTTGTAATCCAAACAACATGAAACTTGGATCACACATCCCCTAACAACATATGAATCTAACTTCCAAACTACAACAACACAACATCACCAATAGAGAAATATGGAGCATTTCTCAGAGACTCTGGCAACCAAATAGCTAGGCTGCAAACACTGCCAACCAAACTGCAACCAACTCCAACATACTTCTGACATCAATGACAACCAATACTCACACTTATGACATCAATGGCAACTAGATTGCAACAATTTTTTTAGGATAAGTTTTTTAGTTTGAAGAGTCAAAATACTTATTGACTAAAACATGTAAATAAAGGTACCCTAATGAAGCCATCATTGTCACCCTCTCTAGTAAGTAGCACCCAATGGTGGGCTAGGGAGCTGAAAACCAAATGTAATTGATTATATTGGTATTAGTAATTGCGTTGGGGATAGCTGTGCATAATGGTTGTTTACCTTGAAAGCTTAGGAACCACATAGGGTGGCAGTGGTTGCATATTTGTCACCATTGTCTTATCAATAATCCCCCCGCTTCTTTATAATTAGTCGATGGAAGGCAAATTTTGGCCCCCCTCCCAACATATACACCTCAATTATGCTAAACCCTAGGCCTAACCAGATTCAATAATGTGGTCTACTATAATTCATTCACTACCTAGCTTTTATTTACATACTCATGTATCTTGGAAGCTCTTAATGCTTTTTTGTCATTCTAATATTGCATATCTCTTGGAGTCACTAGTTTGAATTGTTTATGTTTTTCTAGTTTATGTAGCTTATAAATTCTCTTATAAATCTCCTTGGGTTATCAATCTATTTCAAATTTATAACATACAATTATATGTGCCAACATTGGTTGTTGTTGGGGATATGTCCATCTTGTAAGAACTACAATAACTTATAACTTCAAGAGAAGACTAGCAAAATAAAATTGCACAACAATAACCCACTTCATCATGATTACACTGGAATCATGATTGGACAAACACAATGGTATATATAGGGCAACAAAACATAAGATAGGGAAATGAAGATTAAAAAAATATATTTTACATAGGTTCCTAGAACCTACCTCATGACTAGTATTGTTTTCAATGTTGTTCATGAATTCGAAGCTCCATAATTTCTCCATCAAGAATTTTGAGGTAAAAATTACCTTGATCACCACACACAATAATTTAGTAAGGCCTAACCCATAAGGAATAAAATTTCTCATGATTTCCTTTGTCTTATCATATGGACTTTGATAAAAGAACAAGATCTCCTAGTTGAAACTTCCTTTGAAAAATCTTCTTATCAAAGACGTATTTTATTTTCTTCTTCTCAACATATTCCTTTCATAGGAAACCCTTCTCACCTCAATCAACTAGCACACTCTTAAGAAAATAATATCTCTTCTTCACCTTCAATTTTCTACTATACTTGATAAACTGGTAACCGATATTGATTGATAATTTAGCCTCTACACCATAGACTAGAATTAAAATGGACTTCACCCAATAGCCTTCTTATATGTTATTCAATCTTCCCAAAAAACATAATTCAATTTATCATCCCATATTTTCTTCTTTGCATCCAAATTTTTTCTAATGACATTCATGACACACTTATCATTTGGTTTTTCTTGTCCATTTCCCTATAGATGATAGGGGATGAATGTGTCAACAGGATCTTATTTTTCAAGAACATATATTAATAAAATCCCTAGATCTAAAAAATGTTGCATTATCAACAACTATATTTGATGAAACACCAAATTTGGTTATAATAGTAGTTAGTAGAAAATCAATCATTAGTTTTTTCATGGTGTTACTTATAGGGATTGCTTCCACCCATTTTGTGAAATAATTGTTAGAAACTTGCAGCCATTAAAGACAATTTCCTCATAACCCAAAAGAGAAATATATGCAACTAAGTATTCATAATCCACATGTAAGAGAATAGACAACATATCCATGAAAATATGACACAAGATATACCCTGAGAAAACCCTCAAGAGGGAAAAAACTCAGCCTCCAAAAGCATCCATCTCTCATGTATTATTCAGCAATAAAGATTACAATACATCTTCAGAGTCTTTATGAACACCATTGAAGCAACAAGTCCTCTCCAAGCAATCCATGCGAACAAGCATGCAACCACACATCCTGCACCATGCTTCAAACCCTCACAAATGCTAACCAGAGCTAACCTACCAATTGACTAACCTTAAACAACTACCTTTGTGGTTGCTTTTATAGAAGCAAGCTCCACAAAACCACCAAGTGGTATTACACAAAACTATGTGACTAAAACCATGAGATTACAAAACCATGTCCCCTTATTTAATATTGGGTACTTTATTTATTATTTCTTCCCAATATTAAATAATTACATTTTTACAACTTAACTCGCAATGTTACATGCAACATTAAGTGGCCCCAAGAATAATTAAATTAAATACATTATTGCAAGGTGTACAATACACCTTTTCCTAACATTCTCCCACTTGTATACATTGCATAAGGGGAAAAAGTAACCTCAAAACATAAATCAAATGAACAATCCATATAGCCACATATACCATCATGGAATCAAAGTGCTCCATGTGCTTCATCAAGATACCTGCAACAATAATCAAAGTGACCACCATCCCAAGGATGAATGCTCTCATCATCCATCATGCCAATGCACAAAGATAAGAATCCATCCAAAAGAGAAGCCACACAATCTGTCACAACGAAGCATAAGTCTTGCTCAACTGATATCCCAAACACAACACTCAATCCAAAGGTATCAATATGCACCAATAGTTGTCAAGATACACAAACCCAAAGCTAAAATAACACCCATAGCAAGTGTCAATACAACCAACTATCCATACCTCCAAGGTATACAAAACATAGTAAACTCATTCCATAAACATATACACCCATAAACTGAAATCTTAAACTCCATGTGCAAAACCTATCAAAGAATGACATACACATCCAAAATCTCCCACTGCATGGGTAATGCAAATATGAAAAAGATCAAGGCATACCAAGTCTACCAATAAGATCATATAGAAAGTGTAAACAACATCATGTAGAACCAAGGAATCATCCACAATTATATGCAAACCTGTAATTCAATAACCTGTAAGAACAACTCTCACCACAAGTCTCCATGGCTCTCCCAGTTCTCACCCAACAAAGAGGAAAGAGATAAAAGCAACCTCATGTCACCCAAGAACAGGTGAAAACATGACCACAAGCTAGTGATCACAATGAAACCACAGCAAACTACTCAGCCAGTATTCCAAATGAACAGAACATCCGAGGTAACAAGACCAAAGAAACTATACATCATATACACAGCCAGAAAAATCTCTTGTACACGCCAATGCTGGCGCGTGCGCGTATGATCTCATCCACTAAAAGAAAAAACCATAACAACATCCAGTTTCAATCTTTAAAGGTCTAAGGCACTTTTATGTATCGTGTGTAATCAACATGGATGCAGCCTATCATAACCAAGAAGATCAAATTATATAAACTTCCCAATGAGGAAGCCGGCCAATACATCTCCTAAACTCAACATTAATGAATGTGATCATAATGCATAAGGAGATAACATGCCAACACTCCTCAAATGAACCCTCCTAAACCATATATCCATAGCTCAAGATCCTTATGCATGAGAAGATAAAGCATAAACATAAAGCACCTAAAAGAAACAATGAGCAATACCTCCCAAGTGAAACTGCCAAGTAGACCGAGAGTGGGGAATAAGAATGCTCCTCCAAGACATCCGAATTCATCATGACTCATCCCGGGAACACTCTCCTCATGGGTCCATGTGAACTCCCACGTCCAGCAAAGGTTAGGCTCCTCAAAACCTATTCAGAAATCTCATCAAGAGTAACCATCTCAACACATGTCTCTAGCTCGCAAGAATCGACTCTTATGTCTTAGTATGTGAGTGCACAGCCAACCAATCCATGCCGAGCTCAGATGCAACCTTAGCACTTGTCATGGAATGATAAACTAGGTAGTCAATGTATCCAGGATCCAGAGAACTACACAAGATCTAATGCTCTGAGAAACTCTATTAACAGATGGGAACATATTGCTGACAACATGATCTAACCATCTCCTACTAGGAGATTACATACAACAATGCATACATCCCAGTCTCAAGAGAGAAAGTACCATGCCAAAAATCTAACATATGATCAAGAGTAAACCATGACATAATAGCTAAACATTCTAAACCAAGAATCAACATAATATGAATAAAACCATCCCCTGTCAATGAAACCAAAGATGCCAATGAACTATCACTGCATAAAAATAGAAACCAAGAGTCCATACATGACACCAACAATCACTGTAGAAGACCATCCACCATCAAATGGTGAATCCATATCATTGCCAACAAATCCCACTGAACTATGATGCTGAGTCACACATGGCATTGTGACAACCATCCTCTCAATGAAGGTCATCCAGGTCTACACACACACCTGAACTGTCAGTAACATAACAAGTAGAACCAAAATCTCCAAGCCAAGAAGATACCTACAACCGCCAAACCATCATAAACATATCCAATCACCGCCAATCTATCATTCTCAAAATCTCCCATTGAAAAGTGTAACCAAGCTATCCATGACATCATGATAAACCACATGCTACAACTCCCAAAAAACAACTTTCTAGGTACTATAAGAAATATCCATCCTCTTATCTCTAAGCACACATACCAATATACAAATGACCCAAAAACAAGGCCAAATATCAAAGTGTGCAACGACAATGAATCAAACCTGGTGAATAAAGATAATCCACAACCAAGTCATCCCACTGCAAGTAAACGGGTAGCTAATCCACAACCTACATGACTTGTAGATCCAATCACTAAAACATGCAAAATCATCATCACATTAGTAAACTGCAAACTAAGATATCTAAGAGAATAACCATATAGACCAAAATGACTCAAACACCAAATCAACCTCTGATCTGATTTGCCAAACATGTCCATATTCAAGTACCATAGTTAAGGAACCAAACACACCACCACAATGCACCCACATAAACCAACAACTCAACCCAATTGTGTCCACATATCTACATAATCATAGTCAACTGCATAGGTCTCATATCATAACTGTACCTGGTAATACCATCTCACCTCCTCAACATGACAACAAAACTAGCAAACCAAGTGACTAAACCAAGCCACCAAAACTGAACATGCATCAACACTGAAATATCAATGGGCATAGACAACCCATGTCCAAGTCATAAATGCAACATGTAAGTATAGACTGCCTACAACATTGCACAACTTGCAGATACAACAATGCAACATACAAATCCAATCATATACTAATAACCATGTTAAATGAGAGAGTAATATGAGATGTACAACTAAGTATACAATGAATCCAACATCAAATCTCCAAGATTTGATCATCCATAAACTCACAATATCACCATAGTCAAAGAAACCCATAAATAGCTCAGATAAAGAAAACAACAAATAAACCATGCCAAAATATATCCAAACCTAAACCACTGTGTCAAGCTCTGAACAAGCTTTCTGTCGACTATTCGAAGTCCAAAATCCGACTTCGTATGCACTTGATATCACCTCTCGAAGCTCTAATAGAACACTTGACTTTGATCAAGCAAAAAACTACCAAAACTGCAAAATCTAGAAAAATTTCTAACACCATAGTGTAAAGCTCCAAGTCAGCTTTCCAATGAGTCTAAGAAGTTGAAAATCTGACATACTAGGCAAAAGTCATGCCCCTTCGAAGTAAAACAATAGTTTACACTTGAGGCAAAAAAATTTAACCACCCCTGGTGGCTGGGCGGTGGCCCCACCTGGGTGGCGTTGCTCCTTGGGTGGCAGACCCGAGATAAAGTTTCATTATGATTAAATTTTCCATTTTCAATTTTTTATCAGGCTTTTAATTTCATCCTGATTATAAACAATGGCGAATATTTTTTAAAATATATATTTTATTTATTTATTTTTGTTTAAGCGATTGTCGCCGTTAATGAGCTTTTAAAGGCCAGGTCGGTAGGAATCTGCCGGTTTTATTGTGGAACCGGGCCGAGGCATGGTCCAGCGGTGTATTGGCCAGGTGATAGGCCGACAATACTCTCACAATGGTACATGGGGAGTACGTCCTTATTAATTGCTTTCCTGATTTGTGGTACAGGTTCACCAAAAGTATATATATATATATATTTTCAATAAAAATTCGGTTAGGGTCCTTTAAGCTTTTTAATTTTTTATTCATTTGCATGATGAATTTTTTCGACGAGAATTTTTTTTAAAAATTCTGTACGACCTGCAAAATTGAGATTTTACAAAAAAAAATTGCATTTTTTTTCAACTTTTCCAAACTAGGTCAAGTTATATATCAAAATTCGTCTCTTGGCCAACCCAGATCCAATTATGAGGTTAATTTTGTTCCAATAGGTCTTTTGTAAATTTTCCCCCACAAAACCCCCACTTGAATGCAAAACCAAGAAACCCATTTCACCCAAAATTTCTCACACCCCAAATCTGCAAACAACCTATCAAAACAACAAACCTAAAACATTTAGATCTACAATAAACAACCTGCAAAACCCTAATATCTTGCCATGTCTTTGATTCTCTCATGCAATACATAGATTCAAACTCAAACAAGATTGTTTTCAACCAAGGGTTATACAACCACAACCAAAGCTCTGATACCACTTGTTGGAATCTTGCAACCATTAAAGACAATTTCCTCATAACCCAAAAGAGAAATTTATGCAACTAAGTATTTATAATCCACATGCAAGAGAATAGACAACATGCCCATGAAAATATGACACAAGATATACCCTAGGAAAACCCTCAAGAGGGAAAAAACCCAGCCTCCAAAAGCATCCATCTCTCATGTATTATTTAGCAATAAATATTACAATACATCTTTAGAGTCTCCATGAACACCATTGAAGCAACAATTCCTCTCCAAGCAATCCATGCGAACAAGCATGCAACCACACATCTTGCGCCATGCTTCAAACCCTCACAAATGCTAACCAGAGCTAACTTGCAAATTGACCAACCTTAAACAACTACCTTTGTGGTTGCTTTTATAGAAGCAAACTCCCATAAAACCACCAAGTGGTATTACACAAAATTATGTGACTAAAAGCATGAGATTACAAAACTATGTCCCCTTATTTAATATTGGGTACTTTATTTATTATTTTTCCCCAATATTAAATAATTACATTTTTACAACTTAACTTATGTCCCAATGTTATATGCAACATTAAGTGGCCTCAAGGATAATTAAATTAAATACATTATTGCAAGATGTACAACACACCTTTTCCTAACAATAATTAGTCTTCACCAATATCCATTTGTATTTATTCCTAGTTTTTTTTGTTATCTCCTCCACAAAATCTATACCCTACTATTGGAATGGAGTCTCCAATGAAATTGTAGTGAGGGAGAGTGCACTTGCAAATTTTCTTACCAAAAATTCTCTAGCAAGCATCACACCATTTTACAAATTTGGCCACATATCCAATAATGTTGGCCACTAATAACCTACTCATAATTTTATGAGCAATATTTTTTGACATGAAATAGCCACCACATAGTCCTTGGGGATATTCCTCAAAAACATTTTCAAACTTATCATCTAAATTTTTTAAGAGAAAACCATCAAGTTTTGTCCACATTAATTGACCTTGTTATAGCATGTATCTCTAAGCTTCCATATTCAATGTTCTTCTTTTCTTATCATCTAGTTCTGATGGACAAATCAAGTTTTATAAATAAAATATAATGTAATTATACCAAGGGAAATCCTATAAATAACAAGGAGAAAAGGATTAGAGTTCACCTGATGCACTTTAGTTGTATCCAAATTTGTGTTAGCCATTATTTTTCCTAGGCCTTGACCTCTGCTTTGCTTGGTTGTTTTCACCTACAAGATATTTTCGTGGTTCATGTTGATCCATCTGCACATTCTTCTGATGCCTCTTACTACAAAAAAATATCTCAAATTATTGTATGTTGCATAAAGGCCACGATCTTTGCTTCTTGAGATATGACATGAAGTTATTTATTGCCTTAACAAGAGCATAGGTGTGCTTTTCTGTTATAGAATAATTCAATTCAAAATTGCTTAATGATTTGTTGAAGAATTATATTAGTTGTTCAAATAATTTTTTGTTCTTCTATAGAAAAACAAAAACAATAGTGTATAACAAGGCAAAGGAAAATAATTGGAAATATTTTGAATAATATGAGCTTGCCAACATTGGTGCCTTCTTTAGTATCTTTAATTTCCATGAAGGGATCATTTTATTCATTTTTCCAACTTGATGGTTGTCCCTTTTTCATGACTTTGGAATTTGCCTTTATTTTTTCTACAAAGTAACAAATCTCCTAACAAAATTAATCTTCCTAAAGAATGATTGAAATGCCTTGACAATTTTGGGTTGTGACATAAGATCAAGGGATTTGACATGTTTTGGATCAATTTGCACCCCCTCCTTGGACATAATATGTCTAAGAATATTCCCCTCCACACCAAAGATAATTTTTTGGGGACTCATAAATCTCGTACTATAAACATCTTTGGAGTATGTAGTCAAACCATCTTGGTAGAATATAATAATTTTATTAATAAGGCCAATAAATGCCACATCCATGAATCATTGGAATTATTCACATGAAACTGAACCATGTTGAAACTGGTTCAACATTCCAATGACACAATAGGAATGAGATCAAGGTGTGGGACCTTACAATTTAGATTAGACCTCCAAAGAAGGCCAACTTCCTTTCTAATCTAGATGGAGAGTGTTGATTAAACTCAATAGTAGATAAACCCACATATTGATCCTAATCTATGTAACACCTCTCTAACCTTAGCCTGGGTAAGATAGCATTTCAATTTTGATTTGGTATTCTAATGGTTAAATGTTGTTATAATGAGATTAGACATTGATGATTATGGGAAATGTTATCATGATTAGTTATTATTCTGGATTACATGCTTATATGTTTATATACTATTATTATTGCTTTTGTATGATTATGGAAAGAAAAGGGATGATGTCATAACATTCGTATCCAAGAGGCTTACGATATCATGACCCTCTTCTTGATGATTGATGTTGCTTCGACTATATAATATATGTTATATGCACATGTACTTTGATGTGTGATTGGAGTGATGCAGGTACTGAGTATCGAATCTGCTTGGATCCACAGGCCTGAGCATACTTGTATTCCCCGATGGTGGTTACTGGAGGTAGTCATAGGCCAAATGTCCCCTACCCTAGCCCATTGCACCTTGTTAGTGCAGCGTTCTCGTATTGTTGTCTTATTGTCCAGTTACCTAACGATAACTTCCAAAGCACCTTTCGGTCGCATGTGGTTTACCAGTATGTTTTGTTGAGGTATTTTGTTATGGTTTCCGTTAATTTGTTATGTGGCTATATATTTTGGTTGTTGGTGTTATGACGTGGTTTCATAGATGGTATTTTATAGTGTTTTATTGATTGGAGATTGGAATGGTTATATCCGTGAGGTTTTAAATATGTTGTTTTAAGTGATTTTTATTGATCATTCGAGAGAATGATATATTTCATTTAGTAATTTTAAATGATTTTATTAATCCTTTTTGTGAGCTCTTATAGTCTTATTTAAATCTTGTTGGGGAGCTTGTGTGTATTTTAATGTTGGATTTAAATTATTATTTTTATGTGTAATAGGGAATGTTGTATATTTAGTGATTTTAATTAATTGATTTGGGGAGCTTTAATAGCTTGTTTAATAAAATGTATTATTTCATTTTCTATTGTTTTGAAAGTATATAAAATGGAAGGAATATTTGTTTTGGGGGAATTATCTTTTGAAGGAGATGGAATTTTTTGTTTTGGGGAAAGAGGAGAAGCCCCATGATTTGGGCGATAGAGTTGGGGAGAAATGTGGGAGATTCTTTGAGAAGAAACTTGTGGGTATTCGATTGTTGATTTTACGTGTCGTTTCCTCCTTGTTGTTCTATTTTGGAACCTGAACGTGCCTTACATATAGAGCATTCTCTCATTTCAGTTTTGGGGCAGCATTGAGGTATTTTTCTGTGTGGTTCTTGAAACCCTTGAATTTCTGGTGATATTGAATGTGATTTAGCTTAGGAATGGTGTGCTTTGAATTTACTTATGGAAGATTTATTCCTCTATTTCATTTGTGTGAATATGGGGAGGTTGGATAATGTTTGTATGGGATTCGATTAGTTGCTCTGTAGTTTTCTTTATGGAAGACTTGACTATGCATTTTCAGCTTGTTTCATTGTCATTGATTGTTCTTAAATAAATCCATTCTCTTGTCCTAAACTTTTAAACAAAGGTGGAATTCAACTAGAAATAGTTAAATCTGAAATGGGTTGTTGGCAAAATGGATTTTTGGGCACTTCCATTCTCTTTTTTTTTTTTTTAGTTTTTGCCCAACTTGTGAAAACACGTTTTTTGATGCTACTCTTTAACCACTTGATATAAATGCAAAATAAAGTTGGATTCCATGTAGAAATTCCCATATCTCAATTGGTTCTTTGTTCGATATTTAATCCGGGTATTTTCATTTTTCATGTTTTTGCCCAGCTTGGCTAAAAAATACATTTTTCAAAACAACACTTTATTTTTTGTCATAAACTTAGAAACCAAAGGTGAAATCCAATTGGAAACGTCAAAATATGAATTGGGTAAAGCTTAGAATTATAATTTGGGCACTTTGAATTTTTATGAAAATTTTATGCCCTCTTTTCATTCCATTGCGTAGCAACTGGAACCTTGTTTTGTGCCACCGTTACTTAGTAGTTTTTAATTGATTTAAAAGTGGTTTTGTGGGATGATTTAATGAGGTAATACTGATTATACGTTTGGCTTCTTTTTATTAAGTTAACGATGAAGGTTTGAATGGTATTTGATCTTTTTGTTAGTGGATGTGATCAACTATTTAAATGATTTAGCAACAATGTTTGCTTGGCCGTGTTAAATGGTTTTAATGATGGATTTTAGTGGATTTTTTATTGTTTCATGTTTTCTATGGATTCCTCGTTTGGTTAAACAAGATGAGCTTAGGTCTTGGTAATTAGAGTAGTTTTATGGAGTGGCTCTCTACGGGCCTAAGACCTGCAAGTGGTTGCCAGAGGAACTAGTAGCAGAGTTATTGTAAACAAGTGTTAACTAAACAAAAACATTGGGGTAAAATACTTATAAGATAATGATTCCTCGTGCATGGCCTTGAACGCTTGTAAAGGCTAAGGATGCACTCAAGAAGGCCTATTCTTTTGTAGACCATTGAGTTATCCATATGCAGGGCGTTGATTCAGGTGTGATTGAGTCTCCTCGTCCATATGAGAGGTGTACTTGATTCCTTGCAGTGCCATCCCTTTGAGCACACATAGTGACACTCCATCTGATTTACACTCTAGTACGTAGTACCCGACATGTTATTGTATGAGAATCTTCATGTTGTGACATTCGCTTTAATGCATTGTATTTTGTGTTTGCTCTGTGTCTGATGTGAGTGTTGGCCATATGTTACCCTTGCCTTGTTATCTCTATTTGGGCCTTGTGACTACCTTTGAGCACAGTGGGGTGGTCTCTTTTGAGTCCACACGGTAGGGAGGCATTGCCACCACCATTGGGGACCAGTGTATAGGTTATTGGAGCATCAGTTGGAGGTGTTCTCTCATGTATTTATTTAATCAAATGATGTATCTTATTTATGGCTATGACATTGTACTCATGTATATTCTTTATGTATATTGTACTCTTTTGAGATAGAAGATATAATCATATAATTTAATGAGAAGAAATGTGATGGTTTATAGTTAGCTTATGGGTTCCGATGTTGGTATCAGAATTGCTTGTATTATGATGATCATCATGGCCTTTCTTTTAGAAGTTTTCATGCAAAAATTAGAGCTTTGGCTGTGTATTTCCTTCTTGCAATAGTGTGCAAAAATTCCAGTGCAACGTAAATTTCTGTTTATTGCTCTATGTTGCTGCTGCTAAAGTTCCGACACAATGCAACTTTCTGTTTGTTGCTCTATGTTGCTGTTGCTAAAGTTTTGGTGCATCGAAGCTTTCTGTATGTGTTCTATGATGTTACAGCCGAAAATTCTAGATTAGAAAGTTCCGGAGCTATCCTGTTTGCTCTTGTTCGGATTTTCTCTGGAGGGTAAATCGGTCCTATCCTCTTAGTTGTACATTTGGCCATGCTTGGCCATGTATGTTGTCAATATATCATATCAAAAACTACTTATGTGTAGGTTACTCTTCATGTGTTTATATATATATATATATATATATATATATATCTTTGTCCTCTTTTGGCTCTTACCCTTCGGGGTTGTGTAGTGGGATGATACATCTAGTATTAGAGCTCATGTTCACACACTAGGAGCTTTGGTGTACTTGAGCCTTCTATGTTATGTTGTGATTTGCGTGAGCTTGTTATATTGTTTTCTTGTCTTGTTGATTAGCTTCCATGCCTTAGTATGGTGTATAGACCATCCTTGTGATGATCTATCTTGATGTGTTC